>JAIUZE010073509.1:0-22081 GCA_022085475.1 Heliosperma pusillum | reverse complement strand
GTAATTCATAAATTGGATATATAATGTAAGCTAATTAAACATAAGCCGTTATAATTAATTGGCAAATTATAAATATACGGATATTTATAATTAATGATGTATTATAATGTCGGTCCATGTAAAACGACGATTATAAGATATTACATTATATTGGAAGCTAAAATGACCGAAACACAGTATCCAGATACACTCGGTTTTTTCGGTCAATGGGTAGTTATTTGAGGAGACTAAATCTCCTCATATAAAAACCAAATGAGCCGTGAGATACAGGGTGTGGAATAGAGTTGAGAATACTAAAAACCTAATTCTATTCTGACAGACTGCCTCCATCTCAACAAAATCACAAAAAGACAAAACTTAACAGTAACTTTTGACAAAACACAAAACAAAAGGTTAACAGTAACTTTTGATTCTCTTTCTAGCAAAGGAGAAGGGCATATCTCATACAATCTTGGGTGCAACGATTAGGAGGATATCTACTTTGATATCTCTGTTCTTTACGCCAATTGCTAGGACCGGAGGTTAATTTCTAAATCTATACTCTTATTCTTGTTTTCGTTTATGACTAGTATAATCAAGTTATTACTATTTCGTTATAATCCTATAATAATTGTATTGTGGTAATACCGATTTCCCACAAGTGAAGACCATGAACTTGGGTGAAACCTTTTGCCACCCATCTAGCTTTGTAAACATCATTATGTTTATCTATCCCGCTTTTGATCTTATAGATTCACTTACACTGAAGAGGTCTTACCTCCTTAGGTAAATCAACCAAGTCCCATACTTGATTGCCGTACATAGAATCCATTTCGGATTGCATGGCTCCAAGCCATAGCTTTGAGTCGGGACTAGAAATGGCTTCTTTGTAGGTAGTAGGTTCTGTTGGAGTAGGTGTCCTCCACAATAGTGCGCCACATAATAAATCTTATTATGGAATATAATTGGGATATTTATTGACTATATATATGATTAGTCAGTTGATTAACGTAAATCAATAACGGTTGGCTGACTAGAGTTTGACGTTATTGTCGCTTGCGGCGGTGATCAACTGATCCCTTTCGGTACACCTAAAGGATGAAATCCAAATAGTTAACTATATTGATTTGTATACCATACAGTTATTAGTCATTACATGATATTTCGATATGTACGAGAGTTAATTGTTAAAATTGAGTTACTAAGAACTCACATTCGATTAACTTAGTTTCAATTATGCCTATAATTGGACTAATAAATTTATATCTTATATTAATACCATTAAATAAGATTTAACTAGTATTAATCGTTAATGACTAAATTAGTTTGAGTTTTGAGATAAGGTTAATTATTTAATTATATTTCCAATGATTGTAAAATACTTAACTAAGCAGGTGGACCCTTAATCTATTGATATAATGGTAAAATATTGACTTAAAATGTTTTAAGGTTACTATTATTCATATTTAATTCAGTCATATAATTGTTATATGATCAAATTAACACTTAATTATACAAGATAATTAACCATATGATCAATAAGTATTTGTAAGACAAATATCAAAAATCAAAATGGACCAAACTAAGGCCATTGTGGCCGGTTGGCTAGTAGTTACATGGTGATGATTTTGTTCTTATTTTTTACTCTTTAGTTACTTTATGAAAGTGACATAACAAGTAGTAAACAATCATCACTTGTTCTACAACACTCCACTCTAATGCATGTGATCAAATGAACAAAATAATAGCCCTATTTTGGCTTGTGAAGTCCGGCCAAATGGCTTATTTAATGAACATTTGTTGTTCATTTTATACTACTTCATTTTGTCTTTGTTTCCTACTTTCTCTAAAAACACTCATATTCTTACTAAAACTCTCAAACACTAATATTTACTAATTATTACTATTGTAAGTAATATAGTCCATAAATTAGTAAGGGATAATTCTATCTTATTATCTAGTTCATACTAAGGGTAGTTATTTGGGTTAATCTTGGTTGGCAACTTAGAGGAATCGTTTCTCTTTGGGAGATTATTTGTCTTCATCCATATATTAGCTCAGACCAACAAGAAGGATGGCTTGTTGTGCCCTATATTTTCCATATAATGTGAGCGACATTTCTTTTTTATATAAATGTCCTTTATATTTGCATGCCATGTGACATAGATCATTAATAAACTAAATTAAAGTAATTTAGCAACTAATTAGAAGAGTCAAATTAAGGTCTATGGACTTTCATGTGGTATCAGAGCTAGCTTGTAGCATGCATGTTCATTTTGGACATTTTTATTAAAGTTATAAGATAACTAATAAATCAAAGATTTTGAGTTAAAATACGATTCTGACAAAACTTTTGGTGCATGTATACCTACTGACCTCAAAATGTTTGTGGTCAAATTTCGTGATTTTAGGGATTAATTTGCTATTTATTTTGAGTTTTGGCGTTTAAACCGAGTTAACATGCATTTTATGAGTTAAAAGTTAACTAAAAATAGTTTCATGTTGATTCTGGCCATGAAATTTTAATATGATATCACATGCATTTCTTACATATTGTATGTAAAATTTCGTGAATTTTACTTATGTATTGCATGTTCATTTATTTTTATACGATAAAAGTCGATAATATGAGATTATAATGTTCATAAAATTGAAACATCCATTTCTGGTCTTGAAAATTTTTTGTACATTTTAAATTCTGATGTTGATAGTTTTGGTGAAATTTTTTTGTTCCCCCATAATTTGTTCCAGTGTTTTAATTACTATATCTAATGTTTTTTTATTTGAGCAACCATTAAATACAAAGCTATTGTTCATGAAAATTAATTTCAATTTTTTGGGGCGAATATGTTTTTTTATTTTTATAGTTTCTGGAAATTTTCCAGAATGTACAAAATTTTTGGTTTCAAATTTTATGATGTTTATATTTTATTTTGGTTTTATTTCATAATTGTTATGATTAAACCGTAATATTTAGCAAATAAAATCAAATCAATCTAATTAATGACCAAAAAAATTAGTAGTGACTAATTTTGAGTTCTAAATCAGTTTAGTTAATTAGTTTGAATTTAAATGTGATTTAAATGTTGATAGTGATTTTTAATGGTTAAAAATCAATAAATCCCGGGAAAAAAATCGAGCTACAATGAGCATGAATTGAATCTAGGACGATTTTGGCATAAATTTTGCAGCAATTTATTTAATTTATGGTTGAATGAATGAATGTCATTTATTTAATAATTTATGCAATTTTTGTACCTAGTATGGCCTAGTTGTTTTTAATCGTTATTACCCGTAATGTAAGGGAATAACGGTATGGTTGTAATTTTATTGCGATCTCGTATCGCCGGTTTGTATAATTTAATAATTTTATTTAATAGAATAAATGTATAATAGGAATTTGTATATTTGTATATTTGTAATTATTTTTATGAAGACCGGTGACTCCCGAAAGACGGTGCCATTTTGGAAGGTGTTTCCAAGTGAAGAGCAAGGGACCAAGGAGTTGGTTTTCCAAATTTTTACCTATCAACTAGCTAGTTAATTTTGATTAGCTAGGTGGCCATACTAGGATTTTAATTGTTGCTTGATTGCTTGCTTTATTTCCGCTCATGCCAAAATCGTCACACATGCATTTTATTTACCGTTATTGTCAATTCAACGTTATTCACAATTCACCGACTTAGTTCACTTATAGGGAATTAATAACTAAATTGACAAGATCTCTCACATATTTAAAAAAATTGAGATTAGCCTTACCAATTAATAACACCTCTGAATCCCGTGTTCATTAGGGCTACCACGCTCGTGGGTCCCTTTTTACCTCGGGTAAGTAGGGTGATACGATCACAAGCTAAAATTTGATTGGACTCAACGAGATAAGCGTTATCTTGGGACTAGGAGATGGATTTAGTTGAAATCCGTCAACCAAGAGTTCTAAGGGTAGAATTAGTCAAGTAACGACTTACCATTTCTAGATAAAAAGTGGCATGCGATGACTATTTTTATTTAAAGATGGGTCTTGGAATCATTTATATAATTTAGTGAGAGGTCATTATATGAATGCTAAACTTGTTAAAATGTTTTTCAAGTAAATTAACAATGAATGTTTATATATTTCTTTTTGTTGTAGTTACCATATTCGCATAATGTCGACATCATCAAACGTTTCAACCTTGGGTAAGGACTCATGGTTGAGATCCGTCATGGACAAGTGTGTCCTAAAGGATGACGGAAGTAACTTCGTTGAATGGGAGTCAACGATCAAGAGCGCCGCGTTATCCGATAACGTGCTTCGCTACTTGGTCGAAGAGCCCCCCACCGAACCCGCGCCTAGATCGTCCGCGGTGGTTCAGGCCGAATATGACCTTTATTTGAAGGTTGCTAATGACGTCAAGAATGTCTTGCTTTGGTCAATCTCACCCAAACTCAAACTCCAATTGATCTCTCTCAATGCATATACGATATTCACGAGGATCACTTCGATGTTTTCGCAAGCCCCTCAAATTCTCCAATATGAGGCAATTACGAAATTCTTTGACCCTAAGCTTCAAAGGGGCCAAAAAGTTGGCCCACACGTGCTCAAAATGGTTGAGCACGCGGACACCTTAGAGCGTCTAGGGTGCAAAATTCCGAAGAATTTGGTGGTGGGTAAGATTCTTCATTCACTCTCACCTAAGTTCACCCAATTTAGGGTGAACTATAACATGAATGGCATGGACAAGAGTTTCCATGAACTCCATGCACTCCTCACCCAAGCTGAGAGAGACATGGAGGCTAGTGGGAGTGAACCCAAGGATGTTCTTTCCATGAAAATGAAGAACATGAACCTTGGGGTAAGGAAGGACAAGGGAAAGGGTAAGACTCTTTTCAAGAAATCCGGCAAGGGAAAGGCAAAGGTCTTTTATAAGGCCAAACCCAAAGTCAACAAACACGCGGAGGCGGATTGCTATTATTGTAATGGCAAAGGGCATTGGAAACGCAATTGCCCCAAGTACTTGAAAGATAAGAAAGACGGTTGTGTGACAACGTCAGGTAAAATTCTTTCATCACTCTATATGATAGATATTAACTTTGCTAGTACATCTTCTTGGGTATTTGATACCGGTTGTGGTTCTCACCTTTGTAATCATGTACAGGGGCTGAGGGACGCGCAAGCACTAGCCAAGGGTGACGTGGACCTGCGCATGGGAAATGGAGCTAAGGTAGCCGCAGTTTCCGTGGGCACCTACGTTCTTCTTTTGCCGAATGGTTTAGAGTTGTATTTAAATAATTGCTATTATGTACCAACTCTTACCAAGAACATTATCTCCATTTCCGTGTTAGACATGGAAGGATTTTCATTTTGCATTAAGAACAACTGTTGTACTTTTTCACTTAATGAAATGGTTTATGGCGAGGCCATTTCTATTGGAGGTATTTATGTTTTAGATATTGCAAAAGAGGTCTATCATGTAGAAAACAAGAAGCTCAAAACAGGTGAACCTAATCAATCATACCTTTGGCATTGTCGTTTAGGGCACATAAACGAACGACGCATAAAGAGACTTGTTTCATCTAAAGTACTCAAACCATTCGATTACGAATCTTATGGCGTATGCGAATCTTGCCTTCTAGGCAAGATGACTCGTGCTCCTTTTACTGGAAAAGGAACACGAGCAAGTGAAGTATTAGGACTTATACACACGGATGTATGCGGTCCAATGACTATCCGAGCTAGAGGTGGTTATCACTACTTCATTACTTTTACCGACGACTTGAGTAGATATGGATATGTCTACTTGATGAGGCATAAAAGTGATGCTTTTGAAAAGTTCAAAGAATTTCAAAATGAAGTAGAAAACCAATTGAATAAAAAGATTAAAACCCTACGATCCGATCGTGGTGGTGAATACTTGAACCATGAATTTGATTCACACCTGAAAGATTGTGGTATAGTATCACAATGGACTCCTCCTGGAACACCTCAATTAAACGGTGTATCCGAAAGGAGAAATCAAACTTTATTAGATATGGTTCGATCTATGATGAGTCTAACAGAGCTTCCTGATTATTTTTGGGGTTTTGCTATCTTATCTGCAATATTTTCACTAAATCGAAGCCCGACTAAAGCGGCAACCAAGACTCCATATGAGATATGGACAGGAAAAATTCCTTATTTGTCATTTATGAGAATTTGGGGATGCGATGCTTTTGTTAAGAATAAGTCTGACGATAAACTCGCACCCAAATCTGACAAATATCTTTTTGTAGGATATCCAAAGGAATCACGTGCTTATTACTTCTACAATAAACACGAGGACAAAGTGTTTGTGTCTCGTGATGCAGTCTTTTTAGAAAATGATTTTATTTCTAAAAGACAGAGTGGGAGAAAATTTGAACTTGATGAAGTCCAAGAGCCACAAACCGAAAAGGACGACGAGGAAAACGTTCCCTCTTCGTCTGGTACGGTCATTATTCCTTCGGAACCTAGGAGGTCAAGCAGAATTAGTCATCCACCTGATAGATACCTTGGTATTATAGAGGAAGGTGATGACTATAATGTTTTACTTTTTGAAAGTAACGAACCTACTACCTACAAAGCAGCCATTTCTAGTCCCGACTCAAAGCTATGGCTAGGAGCCATGCAATCCGAAATGGATTCTATGTACGACAATCAAGTATGGGACTTGGTTGATTTACCTAAGGAGGTACGACCTCTTCAGTGTAAGTGGATCTATAAGATCAAAAGTGGCATAGACAAACATAATGATGTTTATAAAGCTAGATTGGTGGCAAAAGGTTTCACCCAAGTTCATGGTCTTCACTATGACGAAACCTTCGCCCCAGTCGCCATGCTTCGATCCATAAGGATTATCTTAGCGGTTGCCGCATTTCATAATTATGAGATTTGGCAAATGGATGTCAAAACCGCCTTCTTGAATGGGATTCTAGAAGAGGAAGTGTACATGACACAACCTGAAGGTTTTGTGGATCCATCAAACCCTAAGAAGGTATGCAAACTTAAGAGATCCATCTATGGTCTTAAACAAGCATCCAGGAGTTGGAATCATCGTTTCGATCATGTAATTAAACAAAATGGTTTCACTCGAAGTGTCGAGGAACCGTGTTTATACATGAAGTTTAGTGGGAGTAAAGTAACTTTTCTAGTCTTGTATGTAGATGACATACTACTCATTGGTAATGATATTCCAATGCTCACTTCTTTGAAGGAGTGGCTAGGGATTCATTTCCAAATGAAAGACTTAGGAGAGGCCCAGCGCATCTTCCGTATCCGGATCTATAGGGATAGATCTAAAAGGATACTAGCATTAAGTCAGGAGACTTATATTGATAAGATTCTTGATCGGTTCAACATGAAAGACTCTAAGAGAGGCTTTATTCCTATGGGAAGTGGGATCACTTTGAGCAAGTCAGAGTGCCCTACAAAAACCGAGGAGATTGAACGCATGAAATTGATCCCTTACGCTTCAGTCGTTGGATCAATCATGTATGCTATGATGTGCACTCGTCCCGACGTTGCATATGCTTTGAGCATGACAAGCCGTTACCAAGCAAATCCAGGTGAGAGTCACTGGATAGCCGTAAAGAACATCCTTAATTACTTAAGAAGGACCAAGGATTCGTTCTTAGTGTTTGGAGGCGAGACTGAGTTACGTGTAAAGGGTTACACAGATGCCAGTTTCCAAACAGATAGGGATGATATGAAATCCCAATCCGGCTACGTTTATATGATGAATGGATGAGCTGTTTGCTGGAAGAGTTTCAAGTAAAGCGTTACAGCGGATTCTACAACAGAAGCAGAGTACCTTGCAGCGTCTGAAGCTGCAAAGGAAGCTGTGTGGATTCGGCAATTTTGGAAGGACTAACAGTAGTCCCTACTGCCAAAGATCCTATCACAATGATTGTGATACAGTGGGGCTATTTTTCAGGCAAAAGAGCCAAGTATAGTTAGTAAACCAAGTCTAGACATGGTACTAGGAAAATATTTTGCATGTAATGTGGTGCGATTCGTGGACAGAAGAAATTGACATTGTAAGGTGGGACAGAGACAACATTGCTGATCCTTAACCAAGCATTTATCAGAAGGGGCTAAGAATGATGGTGATGTCGTCACAATGGGATGAGGCGTGTGCCGAATTCCTTTAGATTATGTAATAGGAATCATTGAATTGTGGTATAATTAGTTCTATAGATAAGGGCATTTTTGTTCGAGTTTATTTAAATCTTTTATTAGTTGAATAATTTATACTTTTGTTTACCGAATAGATTGTTGGACCCTATTCAAGTGAATAGGACGAACTTAGTATTTTGTCCCTAGTCACTCAAATGAGGTGACGTCTCGAAATGACTAGATTGTAAGTCGAGCGATGGTTGGTTCAGCACCATGGGGTCATGGAGATGACTGGTCGTTTACATAGACAGACTGTATGACACTCTGTCGGACAGTGACATGATAGAGACCCCTAAATCAATTGTTTGATGCCTGGTCGTGGCAGGGTCTTCTATCTTATTCCTATAAGTCGATTCTTTTGACTGGCGACCGTCTATCTGAGTCGGTGCAGTTTCCGATTGTTTTTGGTTGATGTTCTAGGTCGTGCCGTAAAAGGAGGCCGATGGACTTCTTCAAGATCATGGTGATCTGCATCATACAGAGTAGATGGATCAACAGAAATTGTCCACCCACGTTAAGTAAAAACATCTTTAGGCCACTCGAGGAGTAGTCGCTGTAAATGCGTGGCCACGCTCGGAAAGAGATATATGGTAGATTTTCCGGTCAGACAATTACTCTCCCTATCGAGAAAACCACTCTAGATATTGTCAATCGCAAGTGCGACCTGGAAGACACCTTGCGTTGAGTGGGAGATGTGATAAAGAGACAAGAGAATCGGTGACGCACACTTGTGTCAGACAAGTGGGAGATTGTTGGAGTAGGTGTCCTCCACAATAGTGCGCCACATAATAAATCTTATTATGGAATATAATTGGGATATTATTGACTATATATATGATTAGTCAGTTGATTAACGTAAATCAATAACGGTTGGCTGACTAGAGTTTGACGTTATTGTCGTTTGACGGCGGTGATCAACTGATCCCTTTCGGTCACACCTAAAGGATGAAATCCAAATAGTAACTAATTATTTGTATACGATACAGTTAATTAGTACATTACATATATTCGATATGTACGAGAGTTAATTGTTAGAAATTGAGTTAAGAACTCAAATTCGATTAAGTTTATTTTTCAATTATGCGATAATTGACTAATAAATTTATATCTTATTTTAATACGATTAAATAAGATTTAACTTAGTAATTAATCGTTAAATTACTAAATTAGTTGAGGTTTTGAGATAGAGGTAATTAGTTAATTATATTTACAAGGAGTTGTAAAATAAATTAACTAAGCATTGTGGGACCCATTATATATTGATATAATGGTAAAATATTACTTAAAATGTTAAGTACATATTATTTGTTTAATTGAGTCATATAATTGTTATATGATCAAATAACACTTAATTATACAAGATAATTAACCATATGATCAATAAGTATTTGTGAGACAAATATCAAAAATCAATATGGACCAAACTAGGCCATGATGGCCGGTTACATTGTAGTTACATGGTGATGATTGTTGTACTTGTTGTAACTCTTTAGTTACCATTTGAAAGTGACATAACAAGTAGAATACAATCATCATCTTTTCTACAACACTCCACTCTAATGCATGTGATCAAATTGAACAAAATAAGAGTCCAATTATGGACTACATGGTCCGGCCAAGAGGCCTTTATAATGAACAAATGTTGTTTATTTTTGACTACTTCATTTTGTGCAATTTGTTTACTTCTCTCTAAAATTCTTTCTCTCACTAAAAACTCTCAAATACTAATATTTACTAAGTATTACTAGTGTAGTAATATAGTCATAATATTAGTAGTATAATATCTATCTTATTATCTAGTTAATAATAAGGGTAGATTATTTGGGTTTATCTTGGTGCAACTTAGAGGAGATCTTGTACTTTGGAGATTGTTTGTGTTCATCCATATTTGTAGCTCAAGAACAACAAGAAGGAGTTCTTGTTGTGCCCTTATATTTTCCATATCAATGTGAGGAAATTTCTTCTCTTATATAAATGTCTTTATATTTGCATGCATGTTACATAGATCATTAAATACTAAATTAACAAGTAATTTAGAAACTAATTAGAGGAGTCTAATTAAGGTCTATGGAATTTCAAAATCTTGGTCTAAGTTGAAGAAAAAAATGTTGAACAAGTTTGTTGCTAAGGATTATACCCAGCACTTGTTCATCAAGCTGTCTAAACTGAGACAAAATGAAAAGTCTGTTGAGTCATATCTGAGAGAGTTTGAGCAGCTTACCCTTCAATGTGACATTACTGAGAAACCTCAACAAAGGATTGCTAGATTCCTAGAAGGTCTAAACCCAGGCATTCCTAACAAGGTTAGAATGCAGCCCCTATGGTCCTTTGAAGATGTGGTTAACCTGTTCCTTAGGGTTGAGAAAATGGGGAAAGAAGTAACCAAACCTTTCACCAAACCTGCTATGACTAAATCTTATGCTGGGGTCAGAATTGGGGAATGTCCTAGGACTCCTGTAACTGTTAATAGAAACCCCTTGGACAAGGGTAAGGCACCTGTAGGTCAACAACCTGCCCTCACTCCTTCAGAAGAGAAGAGAAAATGTTATCAATGTAAAGGTTATGGCCACTTTAAGAGAGATTGTCCCTCAAGAAGAGCCTTGACTGCAGTGGAAGTCATGGAGTGGGAGAAGGAAGGGCTCATTGAGTATGAGCAGGAGGAGGAAATAGGAGAGCACGGAAAGGAAAGTGATGCCCCTTTGGTAGTAGCCCCACTAGACACTGGTCACAGTCTTGTTCTTTGGAGGGTTATGCATTCTCAGTATCAACCTCTAGACGAAGACCAGAGATCTTTAATTTTTAGGAGCAGGTGTACTATTCAAGGGAGAGTCTGCAATGTGATCATAGATGGAGGTAGCTGTACAAATGTAGCCTCATTTACCATGGTTAACAAGCTTGGCTTGGAGACCACACCCCACCCACCCAAATGTAGCCTCAATTACCCTGGTTAATAAACTCGGATGGTTAAACAAGGGTGCTGAAGTAAGGGTTGATCAACAGTGCTTAGTATCTTTCTATATTGGAGGTACCTACAAGGATGAGGTGACTTGTGATGTAGTGCCTATGGATGCATGCCATTTACTGCTGGGGAGACCATGAGAGTTTGATAAAGATGCCCTGCACTAAGGGAAGAGCAATGTGTACACTTTCAGGCATGGAAGTCAGAGGATAGTCCTTACACCTTTGCCTCCAAACACTAGGGACTATGGTAGTCCTAGCACCAGTGGGTCCAAGGAGGTTCTTTTCCTCACAGAGACAGCCATTCTCAGGGAAGTGGAACAAGAACAACCTGTGTATTTTCTCTTGTCCAAACAGGTTGAGGAACCAGTTGAGATTCCCCCAGAGGTAAAGGAGCTTTTCAATGAGCATGAGGATGTATTTCCAGAAGAACTACCATCAGGACTTCCTCCTCTAAGGGGCATAGAGCACCAGATAGACCTCATTCCATGTGCCATGCCCTCCTAGTCCCTAAGAAGGATGGTTCATGGAGAATGTGTATTGACAGCAGGGCCATTAACAATATCACTGTTAAGTACAGGTTCCCCATTCCAAGGCTGGATGACATGTTGGATGAGTTAAGTGGAGCCAGGCTATTTTCCAAGATAGATCTTAGGCAAGCTTACCACCAGGTGAGAATCAGGGAGGGGGTGAATGGAAAACAGCATTTAAAACCAAGTATGGGCTTTATGAGTGGCTGGCTGGTGATGCCATTTGGTATCTCCAATGCTCCTAGCATATTCATGAGACTTATGACGGAAGTTCTGAGGCCTTTCATAGGCCATTTCATTGTTGTGTACTTTATTGATATCCTGGTCTATAGCAAGGGCAAATCTGAACATCTGAACCATTTAAAGTTGTTGTTTCTGAAACTAAGGGAGCATAAGCTCTTTGGGAAAATGGAGAAGTGTAATTTCATGACTGAGGAGGTCAAGTTCTTAGGGTATGTCATCTCTGCCAGGGGCATATCTGTGGACCAGGAGAAGATTGCAGCCATCAAGTCTTGGCCTACTCCCAAGAACATCACTGAGGTTAAGGGCTTTCATGGCCTAGCCTCCTTCTATAGAAGGTTTATACAGGGGTTCAGCACTATCATGGTGCCTATAACAGAAGGGATGAAGAAGGGTGAGTTCAAGTGGACTGAGCAGGCACAGGCAGCCTTTGAGCTCATCAAGAAGAAGTTGTGTGAGGCACCTATACTAGCTCTACCTGTGCCAGTCTTGTTGGAGCTAGTGTCCTCCACAGTTACTGTGGTAACATAAATAAATCTCTTACAGGTTCACAGGGTATACTTAGTATTCTTATCAGTTGATTAACGTTTATCGATAACGGTTGGCTTGCTAGGAGTTTGACGTTATTGTCATTTTAATGGCGGTGATCAAGTGGTCCCTAAAAGTCACACCTAAAGGATGTGTCTGAGAGATGTGATTATAAGAATAATATAATCATATTGATGCCTTATTATATGACTAAAAGGTTAGTCGATGTATATGACTAAAAGGTTAGTCAATGTGATGATGATACGATTATTTAATAACGATTAAATAATATTAGCTGAGACGAATTAAATGTAATTCGTAATTGAATATAAACCGTTATATTTAATCAATGTAAATAATATAAGCTTAAACGAATTAAAATGTTAATTCTTAATTAAACATAATATGTTATATTTAATTACCAAATTATAAATATACGGATATTTATAGTTGACGTATATATTATATTACATGCTAATTGACAACACCAAATTGTGTCGTGTCTAGTAGTATTTATTAGAGTCTTTCGTTTTACTTTTTACGGGTCATTAGCTTTGTTTTATGTTAACTTTAGTTTTTGTAATAGTGTTGGTCTTTAGTAATTTGAGTCAATTTTGAGAGTCAAACCCGAAAGTCAATGAAAGTCAAACCTGAAACCCGAGACCCAAAAACCCGGAAAATGGAGTGGGCTAGCAATGAATCACCAAGGCATGAAGACCAAACCCAATGGGTCAATGGAAGTCAAGGCGGGGCCAAAAAGCCAATGGGTCAACGAAAGTCAAGAAGGAAAAGCAAAGGGAAATCGTGCAGTACACGACGCAGCCTGCGTCATCACGACGCTGCCTGCGTCGTAGGACGCAGCCTGCATCCTTTCTCAGCACGTCATTTCTTCATTTCTCCGTCTTGCCTTTTAAAAGCCCACCTTTCAAGGCCCCTAGGTTTGCGGACCAAGGGTATTTAAGCAGAAATCTGAAGAGAGAGAAGGGAGCCAAGCATACAACATTCAACATCATATTTTTCCTTAGAAATTCTCTACTTTGTTCTTCAACTTTGGCTCTTGTAATTGGTTTTATTTAGAAATGGGTTGTAATAAGAAGACTATGGGTAGCTAATCCTTTCTTTGCTTAGTGTAATTTGAACAAGTTCTTCCCATTTAGCATTGTAAGACCTTTTTAACCTTCCTTCTCTATTTAATTCCATTTTCTTATGTTTGAATTCCATTGTTGAATGAATTGTTGTTAAGACTAACCATCCTAGCAATTGTTTGTTTAATTATTTGCTTTGTCTTGATGAATTTGGTTAATTTGTCTTGGTATTTGTTGAAGCAACCTTGAAAGATTGTAACTTTGGTTTAAAAGTTGGAATCTTTTGAGTGGAATTTGGGTTATTGTGTAATTAGAACATGGTTTAATGTTTTTATTACATGATTCTAGCATGTTTCTTTGGTTTTGTGCTTAAAGCTTGCATCTTTATTTATGCTTATGTTTAATAAGTATTTGTTGAGTTGTATTGGGTCATTTATGGATGGTTTAAGTCATGGTGGCTAGTTCTTAGAAGCTTGTAATAGATAATTAGAGAAGAGAGGAAATGAGGGGTCTTTACTTTGTTAATTGTGGGGAACTTGGGATAATTGCACTAAGTTACTTCTCCATATTTGAATCTTTGAGTATTTAGTAGTTGTTGGTAATTTTAGACTTGATAATTAATTCTCATGCAAAACTTTCCCCCATTTATGTTTTCCTACATGTTTTCCATTGTGAATATCATAGTTTGTAATTAAATTAGGCCTTTGTTTTAATTAGTGTCTTAATTAGTAATTAGTGTCTTAATTTGTGATTAGAGTCATTAGTTTTGTTAATTGATATTTTGCAAGAGTCTAGATTAGATTATTTTAGCATTACCGCTTTCCCTTGGGTTCGACCCTTTTCTTACCCTTACTACCCTTTTATTTAGGTTGGTTTGAGTCTAGGTAAGGTTTTATAAATTTCTATTTGGCCTAGTTAATTTGCGGAATTAACGACACCGTATTTTAGCTCGTCAAATTTGGCGCAGTTGCCGGGGAAGGCAATATAGCTAAATATCCAATTGAAACTCTTGTTAGTGTCATACTTTGTTTAGATTGTTTTTCCAATATTTCTTTTTGTATTGTTTGTAGGTTACTTGGTGTTGAAGTTACTAATTATTGTGTTTGTGAGTTGTTTTTAAAAGTTTATGCCTAGGTCACAAGAGGGACTTGGTGACCAAGACATTGATCCATCCTCAAGTAGCATATCCAATTGGTTATTTTCCAATCCCCTCTATAGGAGACCTTTTTGGAGGGAGCCTAGTGAAGAGAAGTTGGAGAATAATATTTTTCAAGAACAAGCGGAGCAAGTATTTGAGTCACCACCGAGGATACCATCTCCATTGGACATCTTCTACCCACCAAATATGGAGGATAATAGAACAATTGGTGAGATCCGGGCAAGGAACTATGAGGAGTAACCACTATGTATTGCATATCCCCCCATGGGGGATGTGAACTTTGAGCTCAAGGGGTTCTTTGTCCATAACTTGCCTAGATTCCATGGAATGGTGGGGAATGACCCCAATAGGCGCTTGGCCGAATTCCACATGATTTGCCAAGGGGCTATTCCCCAAGGAGTGACCGAAGACCAATTCAAGCTAAGGGCATTTCCGTTTTCTCTACAAGATGCCGCTAAGAAATGGCTCTTTTGTCTTCCGGCCCACTCCGTCACCACTTGGGTGGGTTTGAAGAAGAAGTTTCTTGAGAAATATTACCCGGATTCAAGGCATAATCACTCAAAGAAGCTCATCACTACCATTGAGCAAGACATGGGGGAAACCCTTTATGACTATTGGGAGCGTTTCAAAAGCCTTGTGGCAAGATGCCCATATCATAGGATGTCGGGGGACGATTTATTGACGGCCTTCAATGAAGGGTTATGCCAAAACGACCAACGGATGATCATCGCCACCACCGGAGGTGGAATTGATACACTTAATGTGGCCGAGGCCAACAATATTATTGAGAAGTTGGCAATGAACACAAGAAGCTACGGGAGGAAGAATGAAAGGGGAGGAAGCTCTAGAAATGTATCTTCCATGGAAGATCCTTATGCCTCTCAAAATCACAAAATCATGCAAGAGGTGGGTGAACTTAAAAGCATGGTGTCCAACTTGGTTGTCCACAAAAGTAGCTCGTTTTCTCAACACCCCGAACCACTTGAATGTTCATATTGTGGAGGTGACCATGCTACAAATACATGTTACATCATGATTGAGCAAGGAGCCACTATGGAGAGCGTCAATGCTATGGGGTATGGGAATTACAATTCTAGGAACCCAAGTGGTTGAGGAATGTATAACCAAGTGGGAAACCGTGATCTTTTGGGGTGGGGAGGAGACAAGTCAAAGAGTTTCGAAAATGGTCAATTCAATCACTTGAGAGCCCAAAATCCAACCCAAAACCGAAACTCTAATTTCCACCAAAATCCCCAAAGAAATTTCAACAACCCAAGACCCAACAACTCAAATTTTCCAAGTAATTCTCAATCTCAAAGACAACCCAACCAAGGTCCCATTCAAGGGAATTCGTCTTCTCAAGGGAACTTGAGTGACATCTTGCAAACACTCCTTAGGGTGAGCAACTTGGAAACCCAACTATCCCAAATGGCCTCAAATATGTCAAAATCCCAAGCCTCAAGCTCCACAAGATTCCCATCTCAAACCATTCCCCCACCTAGGGAAAATGCTAGTGCCATGACCTTGAGGGGAGGCAAAGAGTTGGAAGTAAACCCCCTTGGAAAAGGAAAGGAAAAGATGAAGAATCTTGAGATGGAAACCTTGGAGATTGAAGACCAAGGAGAATTGGTGGTTGGTCATGAAGAGCTATCGAAGAATGAAAAAGGGGCATCCACAAGCAAGGACCCCAAGGGAGACACTTCAAGGAAGGGCAAAGACACTATTGAAGATGATGAAGTGGAGGAGTACATACCGGAAGTCCCATTTCCTAGTGCTTTGATAAGCACTAGGAAGTATGCCAAGGAGAATGACTTATATGAGACTTTCCGGAAATGTGAGGTAAACATTCATCTTCTTAACTTGTTGAATAGTGTCCCTAGGTATGCAAAGTTCTTGAAAGAACTTTGTTTTGTACACCTAGGAGAAATCCTAAGAAGGGAACCCATAAGATTAGGGTGAGTGAACATGTGTCGGCAATTTTCAAGCAAAATTTACCAAAGAAATGTGGAGACCCGGGCATGTTCACTATCCCTTGCACTATTGGAGGAAAAAGTTTTAAACGTTCCATGCTAGACCTTGGGGCTTCTATAAAAGTCATGCCTCTATCTATCTATGAGACCCTAGGCTTAGGACCTTTGTCTAAGACCGGGGTGGTCATTCAATTAGCCGATAGGTCTAGTGTTTATCCCAAGGGCATGGTAGAGGATGTGCTAGTGGAAGTCGATAATCTTGTCTTCCCGGCGGATTTCTACGTCTTAGATATGCAATCTAGCTCTAGTGCCACCCCTCTCCTTCTTGGTAGGCCGTTTATGAAAACTTCAAATACCAAGATCGATGTTTCAAACGGGTGCTTGACTATGGAGTTTGAAGGGAAAAGATTAACTTACAATATATATGACTCCATGCGGCACCCGAGTGACCATCAATCTTGTTTCTTCTTGGATATCTTTTAGCCATTAGTGAATCAAAAGTATAAATTTTGTGATAGAGACCCACTCGAGGTAGCTTTAACTAACCACATGGAAGAGGAAGGTTTGCGTTTGTTATTGGCCATTGATGTGCAGGAACGTCTTGAAGACTTGGAAAGGGAAGAGCCCTTAGAAACATATGAGGAACTCAACATCATAGAAATGCTGAAAACAGGGCACGGCAAAGCAGGATGCAGCCTGCGTCATACGACGATGCCTGCGTCACACGACGCAGCCTGCGTCAGTGGACGCAGCCATCATCCTACACTAGCAAACTTGTCCGAGTTGTTTGCCTTGAGTATTCCACTCCACAAGCCCCTCCCTTCCATTATCCAACCCCCAGCAGTCGAGTTGAAGACCCTCCCAAGCCATTTGAAGTACATCTTTCTAGGGGACAAGAACACCCTACCACTTATCATTTCAAGCACACTCACCGAGGACCAAGAAGACAAATTGGTAGCATGACTTCAAAAGAATAAGGATACATTTGGTTGGAGCATAGCGGACCTAAAGGGGATAAGCCCGGTGACTTGCATGCACAAGATACGACTTGAAGTGGATGCCAAACCGGTCCGACAACCCTAAAGGAGGCTCAATCCACCCATGGCAGAGGTAGTGCAAGAAGAGGTAATTAAGCTATTGCAAATGGGTATCATTTTCCCTATTTCCGACTCTCGTTGGGTTAGCCCAACTCAAGTCGTACCCAAAAAGGGAGGAGTGACGGTAGTCAAGAATGCACAAGGAGACTTGGTCTCCACCCGACCACAAACCGGTTGGAGGGTGTGTATTGACTACCGCTGCTTGAATGCGGTTACATTGAAAGACCATTTCCCGCTACCATTTATTGATCAAATGTTAGAAAGACTAGCGGGAAAAGCTTTCTTTTGTTTCCTTGACGGGTACTCGGGGTATTTTCAAATCCCAATCGCACCCGAGTACCAAGTCAAGACCACATTCACATGCCCATTCGGTACATTTTCTTATCGGCGTATGCCCTTTGGTTTGTGTAATGCACCAGGAACTTTTCAACGGTGCATGTTGAGTATTTTCTCCGACTATGTAGAAAGGATCATAGAAGTATTCATGGACGATTTCACCGTCCATGGGGACTCCTATTATGCATGTCTAAAACACCTTGCTCTTGTCTTAGAGCGATGCCAAGAGTCTCATCTCATTTTAAACTCCGAAAAATGTCATTTCATGGTGACTAGTGGCATCGTTCTAGGACATGTAGTGTCGGAAAGGGGGGTTGAGGTGAATAAGGCTAAGGTTGACATCATCAAAACTTTACCTTATCCCCCTAACACCCAAGACATTAGGTCTTTTCTCGGACATGCCGGTTTCTACCGGAGATTTATTAGGGATTTTTCCAAGATTGCTAACCCCTTATGTAAGCTTTTGCACAAAGAAGCGGAGTTTGTCTTTGATGCCTCATGTAGGAAAGCTTTCGATGAATTGCAGGAGAGATTGGTCACCACACCAATTATTCAAGCACCACGATGGGATCTTCCATTTGAAATCATGACCGATGCAAATGACTATGCATTGGGAGTGGTTTTGGGTCAAAAGAGTGACAAAGGACCCCATGTGATCCAATATGCTTCTACCCTCTTGAATGATGCTCAAAAGAACTATTCTACGATGGAGAAGGAGTTCCTTGGTGTGATTTATGCTCTAGAAAAATTCCGATCTTATCTCTTGGGCACAAAGGTGATCATCTACACCGATCATGCCGCCATTAGATACCTTGTGGCAAAGAAGGATGCAAAGCCAAGGTTGTTGAGATGGATCCTTCTCCTAAGTGAGTTTGATGTGGAAATAAAAGACAAGAAAGGAGTGAAGAATGTGGTGGCGGATCATTTGAGCTGTCTAAATCATGAAGGAAGACCATCATGCCCTCTTGATGAGGTTGAAGGAGGTCTCCCTCATGAGTCACTTTATGGTATACAAGTGGAGGAGCCATGGTATGCTACCATGGTCAACTATTTGGTGACAAAGCGGCTTCCAAGCCATTTCTCTTCTCATCAAAAGAGCAAAGTAAAATCCGATGCAAAGTACTATACATGGGATGATCCTTACTTGTGGAAGTTTTGCCAAGATCAACTTGTGAGAAGATATGTGCCCGAGAGTGAGATTCCTTCCATCTTACATCATTGTCATGACTATGCTTGTGGAGGGCATTTTGGGCCACAAAGAACCGCTAGAAAAGTGCTTGAATGCGGTTTCTTTTGGCCAAGCCTTTTCAAAGATGCCCACTAATTTGTAAAAACTTGTGACCGATGTCAAAGGGTGGGGAATTTGACAAAAAGAAATGAGATGCCACAACAACCTCTTCTATATTGTGAGATCTTTGATGTGTGGGGAATTGACTTTATGGGCCCCTTTCCTAATTCCGGTGGTTATTTATACATGCTTTTGGCGGTAGATTATGTGTCAAAATGGGTTGAAGCAATTCCTACCCGCACCGATGATGCCAAGGTAGTAGCCATTTTCATTCAAGAGAACATATTTTCCCGGTTTGGCTTTCCAAGGGCTATCATTAGTGATAGGGGTACCCATTTTTGCAACAAGGTGATTGGAGGCTTACTCAAGAGGTATGGGGTGAATCATAAAATTTCCACGGCCTACCACCCACTAACAAACGGGCAAGCCGAACTCTCAAACCGTGAAATAAAAGGCATCCTTGAAAAGACGGTTAATCCGGATAGAAAAGATTGGAGCAAGAGGCTAGTTGATGCGTTGTGGGCATATATGACCGCTTTTAAAACCCCCATTGGCATGTCCCCATTCCGTCTCATCTATGGCAAGGCTTGCCACCTCCCCGTGGAGGTTGAGCACAAAGCCTATTGGGCTATCAAATCTTTCAACCAAAACCAAGATGAGAGTGGTATGCACCGAAAGCTTCAATTACAAGAACTTGAGGAAATTCGCCAAGATGCGTATGAGAACTCGTCCATCTACAAGGAGAAAACAAGGAGATGGCATGATGGGATGATAAACCGTAGGGTTTTCAAGGAGGGTGATAAAGTTCATGTGTTCCAAAACCGGTTTAAGCTCTTTCCGGGCAAGTTGAGGTCAAGATGGTTTGGACCTTACACCGTCAAGAAAGTGTTTACCCATGGAGCTATTGAAGTGGAGGGGCCCGGGGATGGAAAGCTCCTCAAGGTGAATGGCAACCGTCTCAAACATTACTTCCAAGGATGTGCCCGGGAGGGGGAAGAAGAGGTCTTGCTTGAAGACCCCGTTTATGAAAGTTGAAAAGCTTGAAATAGCTAAGTCGAGCCATCGACTCTAAATAAACGGCAAATCGTGTACATACTCTATCCTTGTGAATATTTCTTTGAAGTTTCATTGTTAATTCTTAGTATTTGAGTTGTTTTCAATTAGTTAGACATTGCATCATGCAAAATTTTTTGAAGTTACTAACGGTTTTGTGAAGTTTTGCGAGTTTTCGGCCGCCTCGGGATGCGTGCCATGGATAAAAAGTTCGGGAATCGATAAAATTTGGATATTGGAGGTTATCATGGACCATTGGAGTGAAAATGCAAGTATGGAGGTGTTTGGAACACTTAGCCAAAAATTTGGCTAAGTGCAAAAGCAAGAAGAGCCGGCAGTGCAGGACGCAGCCTGCGTCGTAGGACGTAGCCTGCGTCATCACGGGTTTTCAGCATTTGTTTTCCCTTTTGCCCGAGTTCTTCACAAAATCAAAACACATCTTCATACACTTGTTCTTCATGAAAAACACCCCAAACCAACCCCAATCCCTCAAAACTTCATCTTTCTCCCTCAAATCTTCCAAACCTTTCATCAAACTCAATCAAATTCTTCTTCCTAATCATTATTCTACCTTCAATCACCCCAAAATCCATCTCAATCACTCACAATCTCAGAAAATCCGTCTTTGAAAACCTAGAAATTTTTTCCTCAAATTCGATTTTTAGGAGCTTTATTGGGTTTTTAAGGTTGTTTGTCGGATTCCCTACCTATTCTAATCATCAAGGAGCTTGAACTTTGTGGAATCAATAAGCTATAACTTCATACTCAACTTTTCCATTGTTCTTCAAATTTTTGCTCAAATTTAGGCTAGAATTAGTCTTAGGTTGAGTTTCCCCTTGCCCTTGATTGATTGTGTAGTTAGGATTGGACAAAAATTTCTGAGTGAGGTAAAGAAATTCAACAAACACTAAGTTTTTGAGGTGTTGAAATTGTTGCACACCAAGTGTTTGTTGAATTGCTTGAGTGAAAAATCTTTTGAGTGATTGCTTGTTGCTTGTTGTATTGTGTTGTTTGTTGAATTTTGCAGAAATGGCACCCAAGATCTCCAAATTGTTTTGCAAAGGGAAGAATAAGAGGGCCGCGGTGAGTGAGCTCGACACCGAGGTGGAAGCGGTGTTCATGGGCTATGAAAGGTTGAATGCTCAATATAAGAGAATTTGGGATAAGCTAACCTCACCCCGACAACAACCTCTCGTAGCCACAAAATTCTTTTGCCCAAACACCCTCCATGCCTTAGGCATGTTCGACTTCACAAGGGACATGCTAGCTAAAGTAGGGCTAGAGGCTTATCTCAAGCCGGACTCCTGGGATCACACCTATAGGAGTTTCGCGTACGAGTTTCTAGCAACCTTGTCGGAGTTGGACGTGCCCGAGGGTGAGGAAAAAGCCTACCGATTCCGTGTAAACCAAACTTGGCATAATGCCCCCACTTTCGAAATCCGTCAAATCCTGAAGATCACCAGACAAACCGAAGACATTAGGTGCCCCAAGGGAAAAATGCACACAATGTGGGTTAACATTACAAACTACCACGGCCCATCTAAAGATGCCAAACTTTCAGCCATCACCCACCCCGTACTCCGCCTAATCACAAGATTCCTTACCACCATCTTCAACTCCGCGGGAGAACCCACCAAAGAGCCGGAGAGCATCCGGCTATGTTTGTGGACTATGCTTCCGGAGGG
>JAIUZE010073508.1:0-59561 GCA_022085475.1 Heliosperma pusillum | reverse complement strand
ATGTAGGGAGTGGAGGGTATTTGTATTAGGGTTTGATGGGATTGGATTGTGTGTATCTCACAATCCTAGCCTTCCATTTTGTTTTAATCCTAACCCTTCATCCTCCTAATCCAAGGGCTTGGATGAGGACTCAAGGACTCAAATATACTAAGGGGACTTATTTGAACCTACCTCTATATATATATATATATATATATATATATATAGAGAGAGAGAGAGAGAGAGTCAAGTTATAATGAGTCCACCTTCAAAATTGAGTCCATGAGTCCTCATCTTGCCCTTTGGATGAAAGAGATGGAGGGACAAGATTAGAACAAGATGGAAGGCTAAGATTAAAAGAAAAATGAATGGACAAGATTAGAACAAAATGAAGGGACAAGATTAAAACCAAATGAGTGGGGTTTAATGACTTTCACCTACATTACGAGTACATAATGATGTAACTTTAGTCATTAAAAGTGTAACTTCAACCATTATTTGTGTAACTTCAAAATAAAATGTGATTTCGAGTATATAAATTTGAATTTATGTAACTTTAAGATAAGTTTATGTGATGTTTACCTTTTTATGAGGGTAACTTTAGTCATTAAAAGTGTAACTTCAACCATTATTTGTGTAACTTTAAACTAAAATGTGATTTCGAGTATATAAATTTGAATTTATGTAATTTTAAGACAAATTTATGTGATTTTTGTTTTTTTATGAGGCGAACTTTAATCATTAAGAGTGAAACTTCAACCATCATTTTTGTAACTTTAAATTAAAATGTGATTTCGACTATATAAATTTGAATTTATATAATTTTTAAACAAATTTATGTGATTTTAGTTTTTTATGAGTGTAACTTTAATTCTTAATTGCGTAACTTTAAGTTAAAATATGAATTTATTTTAATATTTTAATAAGTGTAACTTTAACCTTTATTAGTGAAACTTCATTTATTAACTGTGTAACTTTAGTCAATTATAGTGCAACTCATGTTTAGGTAACTTTAGTCTTTTCTAGTTTAACTTCAGTCCATACTAATGTAACTATAATCATTAATTAAGTAACTTCAGTCCTTAATAAGATAACTTTAGTCCAGTGCAACTTTAGTACATAATTGTGAAACTTTAGTCCATACTAGTGAAACTTTAGTCCATACTAAAAAACTAGTGAAACTTTAGTCCATACTAGTGAAACTTTAGTCCATACTAGTGAAACTTTAGTACATACTAGTGAAACTTTAGTACATACTAGTGAAACTTTAGTCCATAATTGTGTAACTTTATATCTAGAAAAAAATCCACATCCACTAACAAAATAAACGAGAACCAAAAATATAAAAAACGAAATACTCAATTAAAAAACAGAAAAACATAAGAATATTTTACTTAAAAAAAGAGCTATAAACAATAAAAAAAGTGAAACTGAAAAAAAAAAAAAACTAGATCTAGAAAAAATAAATATAAAATGAAATAATGAAATCTAAAATTAACAAAAAAAAACATAAGAAATCTGGAAAAAAAAAAACAAGATCTAAAATTATGGTGGTTATTTTTTTAAACAACACCACACGACCAACCACCACTCCCCCCACACCAACCACCACCAACGTGGTCCACCGTCATTGACACAAAAACAGACTCATTTTTTCAGATCTGAAAAAAAAAACAAAAAAAACGACACCAACGACAAACAAACCACTAAAAAAATGACACCACGAACACGGCAGGGGCGGCAGGGCCGTCAACCCCCACGCACCCCCACCCTACGACCACCATCCCAACGTACTTCCGCCCACCAACCAACACAAATTAGCATTTTTATTGAGATTCAAACTCAAAGGAAGGCACAAATATTCCAGATCTGAAAAAATTGAGAAAAATTGATGTTGATGGTGGTGGTTGGAGGAGTGGATGACGACGGAGGACGGTAGGGAAAGAGGTGGTGGTTTTGATATTTTTTTTGTTAAGATATAGTTTTATTGGTGGTGTAAGAGAGGAGGAAGGTTGGTGAGTGGAGGTGGGGCGGCGGCAGAGGAGGGGAGAAGGCGGCGGCGGCAGAGGAGGGAAGGAGGCGGCGGCAGAGGAGGGAAGGAGGCAGCGGCAGAGGAGGATTGTTGGAGTAAATGTCCTCAACAATAGTGCGATCACATAATTAAATCTCAATAATACGAATACAAAGGGATGATGAATATTATAGTCAACTGGTCAACATAAATCGGTAACGATTGGCTCAATTGAGTTTGACGTTACTGTCGTATGACGGTGGTGATCAGTTGATCCCTTGAGGTCACACCTAAAGGACAATTCCCTAATCATGTACATTAATTAATTGTATAGTGATACAGATTAATTAATCCCTTAAATTGAACCAAGTTTAAATTGTAAGTGAGAAATATATCTTATTGTAATATGATTAAATAAGATTCTTTTTAGTAATTTAATTGTTATATTACTAAGAATGCATTATGTTTATAAAACATTTGAGATAAGTTAATTTGGTTAATTATAATTACAAATTGTTGTAGATTATTTTAACCAAATATGAGAGGACCCATTTTATTTACATGTAATTATAAAATGTGACTTAAAATGTTAAGTCTAATTTATTTGTTATGAAATTGCATTTAAATTGGTTAAATGCACATTTATAAGCAAAATTACATGTTCCATGTCACATGTCACACTTGTGACAAATGACAAATTGCAAAAATAAAATGGACACCCATTTTATATGGGTGCACCGGTTTTGTGGTGATGGTGGGTAGGTTTTTAGTTTGTAATTTTATTCTAATTAAGAATTAGAACAAATGATTACTACAATGACCCATACACTCAACCTAACATTGTTAAGAACAATGTGAAAATGACAACACCCCACCCATGTGGGTGTGTGTGTGTGACCGGTTTTGAGCAAGCCAAATAGGGCTTGTTTTTCCTCTTATTTATACTACACCATCTCATATAATTCATTTGATGCAAAATCACTTCTTCTCTCTAACATCTCACTAAACTTAAGAAGTTTACATAATACTTAGAGTTCATATTCTCTAATAATATACTAGTGTAGTATTAAGAGTTATTAGATCATTTTAAAGGGTTACTACATTTAATACTAGTGTAGTATTATTTTGTAGAGATTAAGGGTAGTCTTGGGTGCAACTAATTGGAGAGTTTCTAATTTGAAACTTGGAATTCATCCTCATCTTACTAGCTCAAGATCAATATTTGAAAGGAGTTCAAATATTGTGCCCATTTCCATATAATCAATGTAAGAAATGGTTCTTTCCTTTATATTTTGTTATGCATGCATAAGATTTATTTAGTTTAAGAGTAAACTAAATGTATTATGATATTAGAAGTGTCTAATATCGAGTTTAAGAAACTTACAAGCGGTATCAAGAGCCAAGGTTGTTGCATGCATAATCGATTTATAGTTTTTTCGAGTTATGGTAACTTAATGAAAACTAGTAATTTGTGTTTTATAAGATAAAATCACAAAGTTGTTTGCATGTCAATATATTCTGGTCCTAATATGATTTTAGGTCATTTTGATGATTTATGGAAATTTTTAGTGCTCAAATATGATTTTTAGTGTTTTTATCACATTTTAATGAGTAAAATGATGTTTAAAATGCTAAAAATAGTTAGACTTATCTTCTGACCTTGAAATTTTTACACAATATCACACATGCATATTACTTACTGCATGCAAAATTTCGTGTGAAGTGGACATATTTCGTGTGATTTATGATTTTTATATGATAAAATGAAATAAATAAAGGTCAAATGGTTAAAAATACTTCCGCTTTGAATCTGACAATGAATTTTTAGTATGTTGTCACATGCATGTTTTCCTGTCAGACTGGAAAATTTCAGACTGATATGATTTGTCTAGCATGATTTATGGATTTTTAATGTAAAAATGGCATAAATAGTGACTAATTTAGCTAATATACTTCCGATTTGAATCTGATGATGAAATTTTCGTATGTTGTCACATGCATGTGTTCCTGTAAGACTGGAAAATTTCAGACTAATGTGATTTGTCTTGCATGATTTATGAATTTTTAATGTAAAAATGGCATAAATAGTGACTAATTAAACATATATAGCTAAAATATTATTCATGTCAAGAGAAAATTGTTCCTGGTTGCATAAATGTCCCACATTTCAGATCTAAAGTTGAAAATTTAATATGATTAATTTTTGCATGCTTTATGTATTTTATTTGATAAAACCGATAAAGCGCAACCATTTTTCTCTAAACCGATTCGAAATTTTTAAACCATGATTTTTGACATTATGAGTGTCATGGAAATGTTCCAGAATGTACAAAAATTTAAAATTCGAATTTTGAAATTATTGTAATTTAATTTGGATTTATTTGATTAAAATATGATTTTAAAGTCTAATTATGAGCAATTATAAAACAACAAGTTGAATTATTGTCAAAATTGAGTGATGACTAATTTTTGAGGCCTAAATGAGTTGGGATAATTAACTTGGACTTAAATATGATTTAAGTATTGTTTGGTGATTTTAAAGTGTTATTATCACGCATTTCCGTAAAACCGGGTTATATTCGATATAAACCGTTAATTAGAGCGATTTGGCATTTAACATGAGCATGTTTTATACATATTATAATGCTGCATTTTATTTATGAATGTCATATTTTCAATTTATGAATGTCATATTTTGGTTTATGTAATTTGGAATTATGTAATTTTTCCTTGTATGGCCTTAGTTTTAATCGATATTGCCCGAAATGTAAGGGAATATTGATTCGGTTGTAATTTAATGTGATCTCGAATCACTTTTATTGTATTATTTTATTTTACAAATGTATAATAGGAAATTATTGTAATTTTATTATATATTTTGTAACTAATTGTAAAACCGGAGTTTCCCAAAGACGGTGCCATTCGGAAAGGAGTTCCGAGAGAGAGACGGTGACCTTGGGAGGCGTGCTTATGAAGTTCAAGGGACCAAAGGAGTTGGTTTCCGAACTTGTAATAGATATATGATTTTCTATTCTAGGAAAGGCCATACTAGGAGTTTTATTTTTATGCTTGCATTTTTATTTAATATGTTTGCATGCATTGCCAAATCGCCATAACATGACATGCATATTTATCGAGTATTCGACCGTGTCAATTTAAATAATCGTTAATTCATCGATTTAGTTCACTTTAACATGATAGATTATAAATTGACAAGACCTCTCATAATAAATAATTGAGATTAAGCCTTACCAAATGTTAGAACCCATGAATCCCAATTTCGCAAGGAAGTAGGCTCGGCTCACCGGGGTGCTAAACTTGTTACGTTGGGTAAGTGGGGTAATAAATGTTATTATTTCGAAATTTGGATTGAGCTCAACGGAAGTATTCGCGACCGTAGCCGCATGTGTTCCGGGCTAAAGATAAATATTAATGTAATATTATCGACCGAGAGTTCTAATGTAGAATCGATTAAAGAGTTAATCCACCGAATTATGTTAATGAGGGATGAATCGGCTTACCGTGCCCAAATTGATATGAATTTGGATCTCGGAATCATTTATAATAGTTGGGTAGAGGTCACTATTTAAATGTTAAAACTTGTTTAAAATGTTTACAAGTATTTAAAATGATAAATGTTGACATTTCCTTTATGTCTTTAAAAATTGTAGTCATAATTGTTTATTCGCAATGGCAAATGCTAATTCATCCACCACCACCTATGCTTCAATTCTCACGAATGTCTCATGGCTTCGATCCTTCATGGATCGATGCAAGTTAGAAAAGAATGGCGCTAATTTTACCAATTGGGATATGCAACTCCGCTTGGTCGCGGCGGGTGACGACAGGTTTCGTTACCTTGCCAAGGCCTCTCCCACCACACCTAATGAAAGGTCAACCGCCACGCAAGGCGAGCCTATGAGGCTAGCCACAAAGAGTCCGCCGTGATCAAAAACGTTTTGATCTTCTCATTGGAAGCCAATGTCCAAAGGAGTGCCATAAGATGAGCACGGCCTATGAGATCTATGCCTAGCTTGTGATCATGTTTTTCACAAGCTCCTAGGATCTTACAATATAAGACGGTTTCCACATTATTCGACATGAACCAAAAAGGAGGGCCAAAAGTTAGCCCTCATGTACTCAAATTGATTGAGCATGTCGAGACTCTTAAATTGCAAGGGGTGACCATTCCCGAACAACTCGTTATCGACCGAGTCTAACATTCCTTGGGGAAAATAAAAGCATATGTGAAGTTTAGGGTAAATTACAATATGCATAACATGAGAAACCTTTCTTCATGAATTGCACAAGATGCTTGTGCAAGCTGAGAGAGACATGAGACTAAATGTTAGCACCTCCAAGGATATAAAATAGTAAGGGGAAGTTCAAGAAAGGTGGTAGTAAAGGGAAGATGCCCTCCACTTTCAAAGGAAAGGGTAAAGCTATTGAGAATAGCCCTCCCATGCCCATTATTGTAATGGCATAGGGCATTGGAAGAGGAATTGCACTAAATATCTAGGAGATATCAAAACTGGAAAGATGTTTCAGTTGGTAATTTATCCCTTTTTCGTTTATGTAATGATCTCAACTTTGGTATAAGATACAAGTTGTGATTCTTACCCTATTTAATTGTAATTAGGGCATCCTAGCAAGGATAAAGGCAAGGACAAGCAAGCCTAAGAAAGCTCTTCAAGGGAAGCTAAGGTAGCTACCCATGATTGAAGACCTATGGAAGCTTTGTCTCATTTTGAATTGTCAAAATTTTGGGATGTATTTTGAGATATTGTTTATAGAACTTTTATAATTTCCTTGTTTGACATGGAAATTTGTTCAATTCCTTTTATTAACATTGGTTGTAATTGGATTTAGTGACTTGGTTCTCAACCCAAGTCATTCGGTTTGTTGAAACTTTTTAGTTCTAAAAACTTGTCATCATACTATACTTGCACAAATAACATAAATTGTATCGACTAAAATTGATCATATTAACATTATGATGATGGGATCATTATAATAAAAAGGTTAAGAATTCGATTCTCACTTTGAAAGATCAATTGCTAAGTCAAAATTGAGTTATTGAACTCAAAGTAGGGAGTCTACCAAAACAATTGGCCATACCACTTATAAAGAAAGTAAATGACATGAATATGAGTTCACCTCTTTAGCTCTTATAGAACTAGTCTATGTTGAAGCTAAGATTCGATGTCTTTACAAAGAAGTCTTTAGTAGATCACTTAAGGTCATGTTGTGATGCTTCTACCTACCTTACGAGTATGAGTACAAAAATGTTTGTGGCTCATAAGGCTATCTTTTAAGAAAATAGTTGTATTTTTCTAAAGATAGAGTGGGAGAAAATAAGCCACAACGAAAAACTAGTTAGGAACTAGTGAGAAAACCAAAAGAAAGTGTTCTTAGGTTAAACTCAAGACTAGTGAGGAGACCAAAAGAAAGCGTTCTTAGGTGAATCCTTAGACTAGTGACGAGACCAAAAGAAATTGTTCTAGATATAATAAGATTATGATCTATGAAGTGGAAGTACCTAGAAATTTTGAATTTCGATTTTCTAAAAGAGACTTTTGAAACTATATGGAATCTATGCAAAGGAAATGTTTTATTTGGAATTGTCCAATTGTAGTTGCATGGATAGACATGTAGATGTCTACAAAAGCTAAGTTAATGTTTAACTATGCTTAGATCCAAATCATCAATGAAATACCTCATAATAGGTGTGTACAAGATACACATCAAAACCACATGTCCAAATAAGGATTTGGAATAGGATGTGTACGTGACACAAGCCTATTGTATGTATCTACCTAGAGGTTATGATGATCTTTTCTATTATAAGATATAAGAAGAGTTTCACTCGAATTGTCAAAAAGTCATGTATAGACATAAAATTTAGTGGGAGTTAAAGTCATGTAAAGACATGAAATTCAGTAGGAGTTAAAGTCATGTATAGACATGAAGTTAAGTGGGAGTTTAAGTCATCATGTAAAGACATGAAGTTCAGTGGGAGAAATTGTTTTCCACGTGAATGACGTATCACTCATTGTGACTAACGTATTCGTGTTACCTTTTTGAAAGGAGTGGTTGGATTTTAATGTTGGATGAAAGAGGGCAACATGTATACTGAAATCAAAATCTATTGTGGAATAGAAGATTTTAGCTTGGCATTTATAAGGTATCTTATATCGATAAGATCCTTAATCTATTCAACAAGTTAAATAGGTTGTTTATGTTGATAAAAGTGGGATCACTATGAAAGGGTCATAGTCATCCACTGAACCTAAGAGTTGTTGATCACATGATATCGATCATGTGTGCCATAACATGCACATACCTAAATGAATTGTATGCTAGGAGCATGACAAGTCCATAACAAATCAATCCAGATGAGTGTCATTGGATAGCCTACAAGAACATCCATAGAGTTCTCGAGGAGAACTAGGGATACATTCTTGTGTTTGGTAGAGAAAATTTGACAATGTGGTAAGGGTTACACAAACCCAAATTTCCAAACTTATAAAAGGATTTATCGAAATCTTAGGCGTACTTTTGTTATAATAGAAGCGAATAACTAAAAGAATGATTGAAGAGTCAATCATTATAAATTCTACAAATAGAGACGTAGTACATTATGATGAGAATAAGGTGGCTTACAAGGAGCTAATGGTAGCTCATTTCACCTAAATACCTATCAGTTATCGTGATAACAAGTGGGAGTATCTTTCAAGTTAAAGAGCCCAACACTAGATAGAGATCTAGACATGTACATACATGAATTCATGTTATTAGGAATAACGTTGTATGGAAGGAAAAAGCAATTCACAAGGTTGGAATAAATGAATATATGGTATATTCACTACCCAAGCCTTTATTGCATTTAATAAGATCGTCGTGAATTGTCATAGACGAAATAAACTTTAGATTATATGATATGAAGCAATAACATTGTGTTGATTGTTCATATATGATAATCACATTTATCGTTTGAGTTTTTAAAACTTGTTTTGTGCTTTGTTATATCCAAATGGATTGTAGAGACAATTTTGGACTCCATTAAAATGGACTGATTTAACATAGCATTGGCCCCTAGTCACTTTTATGAGGTGACATCTCGAAGTGACTAGATTGTGGTGCGATTGATGACAAGTTCAAGTGTCATAGGGTCATAGGGATGACCAATCGATCACATAGACAGACTGTAAGAGACACTCTGTCGGGAAGTGACCGCTTATAGAATTCTGGCAATTCTTGTAGCCTGGTCGTGGCAAGAGCTACTAGTATTCTTTTGAGTCAATTCTTTGACTAAAGACTGTTCACCTAAGGTGGCACAGTTTCAGAGTGACTTTGATTTATGCTCTACGACCTTCGTAACTGGGGTCAAATGGGCATCTTTTGGGTCATGATGAGCTGTGGCTATGCAAAGGGAATAGTGCGATAGGAATTGTCCACCCCTTGTCAGGGTTGTTTTAAATCTCAAGGCCACTCGAGGAGGAGTAAGCTGAAAATGCGTGGCCACGCTCGGAAGGTATCTATGGTAGATAATTCCGGTCAGACAGTTACTCTCCAGATCGAGGAAACCACTCTTGATATGATCAAATACAAGGACGACCTGCAAGACACCTTGCATTGAGTGGGAGATCTTGTAATAGGACAAGAGAATTGGTGACGCACACTTGTCTCGGACAAGTGGGAGATTGTTGGAGTAAATGTCCTCAACAATAGTGCGATCACATAATTAAATCTCAATAATAAGAATACAAAGGGATGATGAATATTATAGTCAACTGGTCAACATAAATCGGTAACGATTGGCTCAATTGAGTTTGACGTTACTGTCGTATGACGGTGGTGATCAGTTGATCCCTTGAGGTCACACCTAAAGGACAATCCCCTAATCATGTACATTAATTAATTGTATAGTGATACAGATTAATTAATCCCTTAAATTGAACCAAGTTTAAATTGTAAGTGAGAAATATATCTTATTGTAATATGATTAAATAAGATTCTTTTAGTAATTTAATTGTTATATTACTAAGAATGCATTATGTTTATGAAACATTTGAGATAAGTTAATTTGGTTAATTATAATTACAAATTGTTGTAGATTATTTTAACCAAATATGAGAGGACCCATTTTATTTACATGTAATTATAAAATGTGACTTAAAATGTTAAGTCTAATTTATTTGTTATGAAATTGCATTTAAATTGGTTAAATGCACATTTATAAGCAAAATTACATGTTATATGTCACATGTCACACTTGTGACAAATGACAAATTGCAAAAATAAAATGGACACCCATTTTATATGGGTGTACCGGTTTTGTGGTGATGGTGGGTAGGTTTTTAGTTTGTAATTTTATTCTAATTAAGAATTAGAACAAATGATTACTACAATGACCCATACACTCAACCTAACATTGTTAAGAACAATGTGAAAATGACAACACCCCACCCATGTGGGTGTGTGTGTGTGACCGGTTTTGAGCAAGCCAAATAGGGCTTGTTTTTCCTCTTATTTATACTACACCATCTCATATAATTCATTTGATGGAAAAATCACTTCTTCTCTCTAACATCTCACTAAACTTAAGAAGTTTACATAATACTTAGAGTTCATATTCTCTAATAATATACTAGTGTAGTATTAAGAGTTATTAGATCATTTTAAAGGGTTACTACATTTAATACTAGTGTAGTATTATTTTGTAGAGATTAAGGGTAGTCTTGGGTGCAACTAATTGGAGAGTTTCTAATTTGAAACTTGGAATTCATCCTCATCTTACTAGCTCAAGATCAATATTTGAAAGGAGTTCAAATATTGTGCCCATTTCCATATAATCAATGTAAGAAATGGTTCTTTCCTTTATATTTTGTTATGCATGCATAAGATTTATTTAGTTTAAGAGTAAACTAAATGTATTATGATATTAGAAGTGTCTAATATCGAGTTTAAGAAACTTACATATACTACAAGAGACGTAGTCTCTCAAAATGTTATCAAACATCAAAGTTATTTAGCAACTAGCTAAGAAACGTCTAGGGGTTAATCGTCGAGGCCAACGCCCGCTAGCTCACACCCGAACCCAAAATTAACAAGCAAAATCCATCCAAGCAACCTGTTCATCCATGAAAAACATGAACGCCACAGTCAGTGGGGAGCAACTCCGGGTTCTCCCAACCATATCACAAATAACATACTTAAACGGTAATACGAAAGTATAAGCATGCATATATAAATATACATGCGAATTACAAGAAGGATAAATAGGCATTTAAATATATAAAGATATTGGTGAATGAAGTACAAAACGGTAAGCATCATATTATAGATAGGCTCGGGGAAGACACTCTTAGGCAACCATATGCTCACTAGGGCTTGCATCTCACCGTTAGCGGCATATACTTGATGAGATTGAGACTCGACATATAAACCACGCCCAGTCATCCAATAGTCACAAATAATCAATCATATAATCATCCATCCAAATGTACGAATATGTTGACAACAACTCTCACAGTAAATGACACACACTAGCACCATGTACATAGAAAATATGATTAAAATCGCTTCCACGGGAAAAAACATTTGCCTGAACGCATACACGATTAACATTTCGTACATGTAGACTCATTTCCTCCTGGTAGAACGACGATAATAATACGGTCCTAGTCTAAACCTGCCGAACTCTCGGAATCACATTTCTGATTCGACATGCGATAAACATTTCGCATCCAAGACTCGGTCAATCATAGAAGCCGAGTACCCCAAATTCGGTCAACCTCACGAAAGAAGCGGAAAAGAGCACAAGCATCATAACAAGCGGTACGCTACATGCAATGACACCACCTCGCAAGTATACGACATTTGACGGCCGGGTCGATTAACGCCAAGCGTTCGCCTTCCAACAACGTCGTCATATGCCCACTAAAACATGCAATTAAGCATTAAGGATACATCTTCTCGGTCCGACATTCTAGTCTAACGAGCGAAGAGGTAGCCGGTGAATGAGAGTACATAGCACTTAACATTTAGTGCTCAAATCATGACATATGTAAAACCAACTCAAAGTGGGATATATTAAAAACCGTCACAAAACATGTGGTACAAGCGAATGGAACATCATATATTCTAAACATGAATATTTAAAGTCATTACGTAAATTTATACGATAAACAAACCATACAAACTACTATAAATGAAAGTATAAGAAAATATAGAAAAAGAAAGGCAGTGTGTGTCAGCCGGTCAAGTGGACCAGCTGCCGGCTACCCGGCTGTCAGCTCAGTCACATTTTGAAATCGTCAAAAAAGACAGCATGATCCAGCCGGTCAAGTGGACCGGCTGCCGGCTACCCGGCTGGACCATATGTCACTTGAGAAAAGAAGAAGGAAATTAAATGTGTCTCAGCCGGTCGGCTGGCTGAGACTTACTTATCACTAAAATTATTACGTAACATCAATAAAACATCAGCCAACTCCCAGCCGGTCAGCTGACAGGCGGCCGGTCGTCCGTCTGAGACCACATGTACACGAAAATCATCAAACATCACCAAGAACCATCCATAATCATCAACACATATCAACTATCATCAACTAACATTAACAATTAGCAACAAACAATAACCATCATCAACAAACACAATTTCTATGAATACTAATTGTTGGACCTATTTTATAGTTTTGATAATGACATGTGTTTATTTGATAATGTTCTTTATTAGATATATCATATGCGTGTAATTGCGTGCTTTAGTCTTATTATAGCTAGCAACAATTATGAGAAGAAAGATCAAAGTTATAAGAACTTCAGGCATAACTTTGACAAAGTCTGTGAGACAAAGTTATAACAACTTCAGGAATAACTTTGGAAGTATACATGGAAGTTATAGCTACTCAGTCATAACTTTAAAGAAAAACGCTTCAAGCATTATCTACCTCAAATAACACAAGACTCAAGATGGAGGGTCTTTGTGATCAAGATGAAGAGTTGATCCGTATACTGAAGATCTTTGTGAAGATTAAATAGTATAGGTCGTCATTCGGTAACTATTCCATTCGCGTGATTTTAAATTCAAAGTTATAGCTTTAGCCTATAACTTTGGATGATAAATGTTGATGCATGATTTTGAAAATAAAATGTTTTAAATGTTTTCAAAAGTGAAAGAGTATTTTTATATTTATCAAAAGTTTTAATAGAGAATATATTTATGAGATTCTATTGGTTAGTAATACAACTTATGGGTTGTCATGCTACCTAGGGTTTCTAATATATTCCATCTCAATTTATTGTTAACCTAATAAGCCCACCTAGGGTTTTGTGGAAACCTAGGTTTGTGCCTCCTAGAGTTGCGTGCCTCCTAGGGTTTTGTGTAGATGGAAGAATCCGGCCACCATAGGCTTGTTTCCTTTGTTTACCTTAATCTAGGATTCTACTATATCTTTACAACAATATTTTGAGATATTAAAGATAAATATATTTCTATAAGATAAAACCAAATAATATTTTGAGATAAAGATATTTCTAAAAGATAAATAAATAGTATTTTAAGATATTAAAGATAAATATCTTTCTTAAATATTAAGCTAGGGTTTTAGATCTCCTATGCTTTTATTATAAATACTCCTTCCCATCTCAAGTATGAGACACACGAATAATACACGAAATACACAAGCATCGCACGGCACACATACTACTTGTGATAATTTTCCAAAATTGTTTTAAAGCAAACCTTTGAGCAAAATATTTATTATTTTTAGTGTTTGTTTTTCAAAAGAGTCGTGCATCAATTATTATCAATCGCTTACGTGAATTACGTTATTGGATAATAGTACATCATTATAATCTTACAATTCTTTAACAAGAATATGTGTGAGTTATATTGTACTTTCTTATTAACGTAAGATAGTATAGAGTATTTAGCGATACTCACCTTGAGTTATAATCATAGTGTTGATTATACGAGTGGGTTGATAATTTTTGTAATCCGTAGAAAGGTACTAAGAATTATTAATCGAGAATAGTGGACGTAGGTTTCAACGTGTGAAATTGAACCACTTCAAAAATCCGTGTGCCTCTCTCTACTCTCTTTACTTTTCGTTATTTCGTTACTTACGCTTACTTTGATTAATTAATTAGTTGATTTTAATTCATAAGATCAAATAATTAATTACATATCATATAAATAGAAAAAGTGGGGCTAGTTTTTAATACTCAATTCACCCCCCCCCCCCTCTTTCGTATTCGATCAATAGACTCTACAATTGGTATCAGAGCCTCGTGCTCTTGATTGCCTTACAGCAAGGAGTCTGATCCGTTTTATCCTTTTATTTTTATTTATTTTCCGCTGCATTTAATTTTATTTTAATGGATTCCAAACATCTGAAGTGTCCCGTATTCGATGGGAAGAACTACAGTTTATGGAAAAATATGATGACCCATTACATAAAGGGTAACCTTTGGGAGTGTTGACTAATCATTAAGAATGGCCCTAATAAGATCATGCTTGGATCTGTTACTGGCACTTCTATCGAAAAGAAAGAAGATGACTATGTTGAGGCAGATTATAAGAAAGCTAAGAAAAATTCAAAAGCTATCAGCCTGTTGCAAAACGGCATGACTTACACTGAATTTGATCGTTTCTCATCTAGTTCTACTGCCAACGATATATGGGATGGTCTAGAGTTAGCCTATGAGGGGACAACTGTTGTCAAAAAGCAACGTTTTGCATTATTGATGCGAAAATACGAACTGTTCTCTATAGAGAAAAATGAATCGCTTGACAGCATGTCCACTCGCTTCTCTAGTATCATTAATGAATTGAAAAATCTTGGAAAAATTTTTGACTCCGAGGAAATTGCCAGGAAGATCCTTAGAAGTCTATCTAAACGATGGAGACCTAAGGTGACGGTAATTGAGTAATTTAAAGATCTATCTAACCTATCTTATCAAGAGCTACTCGGAACCCTATTGGCTCACTAGATTACTCTTGATGAGGATGAGGAAAATGATAGTACTAGTAAGAAAGTGGCCTTACAAGCTGAGTCCAGTGATAAACATGATTCGGATCTTGAAGATGACACAGTGTTATTTGCTAGACGTTTTAAGAAAACATTCTTTAATAAACCACAAGGGAAAACGTTTAACAATAACACTAACAAATCTTACAAGAAGCTAATTGAGTCAAAAGGGTCTCTCTCAAGTCGTGGTTGCTTCAAATGTGGGGATAATGATCACATGATCAAGGATTGCCCCACATGAAAGAAAATCAAAGAAAAAATCAACGAGACAAAACCAAGAAGGAATTCAAGCAAGTCATGATGGCTTACTACTTGGGAGATCTTGACACAGAGGACGACGAGACAGAGGAAGAAGAAGTCGCCAACTTGTGTCTAAGCAATGTCAGTCTTGACCTAATTCCAGACAGTGACAATAAAAGCGATTCCGAGATGTGTCTTGTTGGCAACTCAGATTCAGAACCAGATTCAGAAGATGATGAAGAGATAATAGTGAAAGAAAGTAATCTATGGTATCTTGACAGTAGTTGTTCGAGACACATGACCGGAAACAAGAACCTTTTTCTTTCACTAGAGCCCTTCAACGGTGGCAAGGTCACCTTTGGAGATAACAAGAAGGGTAAAATAATCGGTGTAGGTAAGATTGGTATATCTCCTTCTCATGCTATTAATAATGTTTATCTGGTAGATGGTTTTAAACATAACTTGCTAAGTATCTCTCAATTATGTGACAAAGGTAATAAAGTTGTTTTTTATTCAAATGTTTGTCGCATCATAATTGAAGGTACTGGTAATGTTATTTTAGAAGGCTTACGTAAAAGGAACGTGTATATGATTGATTTAAAAAAAGTTACTACAAGTTCCTTTACGTGCATGAAACTTACTGTGGATGATTCATGCTTGTGGCACAAGAGGTTTGCACACATCAGTCCAACGATTTTAAAGAAACTCAAATTGTGGGATTTAGTTGAGGGTTTACCCTCAATCAAATTCGAACAAGAAAAGATGTGTGACTTATGTGCCCGTTGTAAACAAGTTAGATATTCATTCAAACCAAAGCGAGTAGTAAGTACAGAACGTCCACTTGAGTTGGTACACATGGATTTATGTGGACATATGAAAGTCAGAAGCCGCGGTGGATCAAGGTACGTATTCGTCCTAGTCGACGACTACTCAAGGTATGTATGGCCTATCTTTCGATTTACTAAAGATGAAACTTTCGATAAGTTTGTGGTACTAATGAAGCTCGCCCAAAACAAGTATGATAAAAAGTTAGTTTCCATTCGTACGGATCATGGCACCGAATTTGATAATCAAGCTTTTATAGAATATTGTAGGGAGAATGGTGTAGGACATAACTTTTCTGCACAACGAACCCCACAACAAAATGGTGTCGTGGAACGTATGAATAGAACACTAGAGGTCATGGCCCTCACTATGCTTTTGTGTAGTGGTCTTCCTAAGAATTTTTTTACCGAAGCCATTAGTACTGCATGCTATGTGCACAATAGAGCTATGATTAGACCTATTCTCAAAAAGACTCCCTATGAACTTTTAAGAGGGAGAAAACCCCATATAGCTCACCTTCGTTGCTTCGGGAGTAAATGTTTTGTCCATAATAATGGAAAAAGTAATTTGAGCAAATTTGATCCACGAAGTGACGAAGCTGTGTTTGTTGGTTATTCTAATCATAGTAAAGCTTTTAAAGTCTTTAAAAAAAGAACTTTGTGCATAGAATAAAGTGTTCATGTTGTATTTGATGAAGATAATATGCCTGAGCAAGTTGAACAGAATGAAGAAGAAGACATGAATGATCCCGACTTTCGCTATTCAAGGGATGACGTGCCAGATATTAATGAAGAAGTTATTGAAGGAATCAATGATGAACTTGATTAATCCGCAAATGACCTTGAAAAGACAACTGAGACAATTGTTGATGATACGAATGTGTCTTCTCAAAACAAGGAAAAGGAAACTGAAGTTATTGCTGATGATGCTATAACTTTGAACCCAGATCAAGATGTTGTAACTGAAGTTGTACCACCATTGGCTATAACCCCAGAGTCTAACTCAGGGAGAACCAATCTTGACTCTGAATCATTTGAGGAAAGTGAGAGTTCACCAGATGATGATTAGCCTAGTAACTCAAAAAAATGGAAATATAAGAGTTCTCATCCTATGGATAGCATTCTAGGAAGTTTGAATAAGGGAGTTCAAACGAGACGAACATTAAATAACTTTTGTTCATTCTATTCCTTTCTGTCTACCATAGAGCCTACCAACATCAAAGAAGCACTTGCAGAATCCGATTGGATTGTAGCAATTCAAGAAGAGCTTCAACAGTTTGAACGTAATAAAGTATGGTACCTTGTGCCACGACCTTCTAATCGAACTGTGATTGGTACTCGATGGGTATTCAGAAATAAATTGGATGACTCGGGAATATAGTTCGTAACAAGGCTCGATTGGTCGTTCAAGGTTATAATCAACAAGAAGGGATTGTTTATGACGAGACATTCGCACCAGTAGCAAGACTTGAAGCTATTCGCTTGCTTATCGCCTTCGCTGCTCATAAAGGAATGAAACTGTGCCAAATGGACGTTAAGACTGCATTTCTTAACGGTTATTTGGAAGAAGAGGTTTTTGTTGAACAACCTCTTGGATTTTTGAATAGAAAATTTCAAAACCATGTTTTTAAACTCGATAAAGCTTTATATGGTTTGAAACAAGCGCCTAGGGCTTGGTAAGACAGACTGTCAAAATTTTTATTACAAAACAATTTTAAAAGAGGGTCTGTCGACAAAACCCTATTTCTAAAATCCGAGGGTTCTGATTTACTAGTTGCTCAAATTTATGTAGACGATATCATTTTTGGTTCTACTAACAATAAATTGTGCAAGTATTTTTCAGATCTAATGACCTCAGAATTCGAAATGAGCATGATGGGAGAATTAAAATTCTTCCTAGGATTGAAAATTCAACAAACCAAAGAAGAAATAAAGATTCACCAACAAAAATATGTCAAGGAGCTAATCAGAAAATTTGGTATGGAGAACGCTCATCCAATGGACACACCTATGGTAACTGATAAAAAGTTGACCTTCGACGAAAATGGTAAGTCTGTAGATGAGACTACATATCGAGGTATGATTGGTTCTTTATTATATTTAACTGCAAGTAGACATTACATTATGTTCAGCGTATGTGTATGTGCTAGATTTCAATCATGTCCTAAAGAGTCACATATGATTGCAGTTAAACGTATCTTGAGATATTTAATTGGTACATCTAATTTATATTTGTGGTATCCACTTGAGTGTAATTTCGATCTAGTAGGATATTCAGATGCAGATTATGCAGGATCTTCTTTAGATAGAAAAAGTACCTCTGGATTTGCTACGTTTGTTGGACCATGCATAATTACTTGGGGCTCAAAGAAGCAAAATTCGGGTTGCGTTATCTACTGCAGAAGCCGAATATATTGCTGCAGGACTGGTATGTTCTCAACTACTTTGGTTAAAGCAACAACTATGTGATTATGGTATTAATGTTAGTTGTATGCCTGTTTATTGTGATAATACGAGTGCTATTATTATTTCTAAAAATCCAGCTCAGCATTCTCGTACTAAACATATAGACATTAGACATCATTTTTTACGTGACCATATAGAAAAGGGCAACATTAAACTCGAATTTTGTAGTACTGAAAATCAATGGGTTGATATTTTAACAAAGGCGCTAGCGAGAAGACGTTTTGAGATTTTGCGGTTGGAAATTGGTTTAATCGGTAGCAATTAAGTTCATCATAATTATTTTGTGAACCTGCGTGACTGGCTAGAATAGGACGAGATTTTATGACTGTGTCCGCATAGTTCATTGCTAGTATATTTGTGTTTAATATTATATATTTTACATGAGTATCTTGCATATTAAGTGTTTTATGGAAATTGAATTATGAACCACATATTTGCCAAAAATCTATCTTATTCACTTTCCCAATTGAACCAAAATTCTACCTAAGTATCCTATTTGGCCGAAAATTCTCAACACAAACTACATTACCATATCTTTTTATTTACCTAATTCTATCCTTACCATATCTCCAAATTAATTACCTTAGATTCCTTTTCCTACCCAAATTCAAAAAAAAATAAAAAAAAAAAAGGGAAAAAGGACTAAAGAGCCGGCACCCTATGTGCCAAGTACAAAAACCCAAAACCCGATACTACTTTTCATAATTACCTATTCCTATCACTATCAATACACATAACCATCAAAACCTTCACCAATTTTCTCTCTTTCTCTCCTTCCTCACGACACACAACAACAACAATAAAAAAAAAAATCAACCCAACAACTTCATGCTTCAACAATGGCTTCCACAAGATCAAAAATTACCAAAACCCCAAACTCCAAAACTCGAAAACCTAGCATTCCCCCAAATCTCTCTCCAAACCCAAAACAGCAAACACCTAATATGACCCAAAACGAGTCGGGTTCGGTTCTTGAGGGTACTAAGAGACAAAGATTAAATAACGGAAAGACTAGAGTTCAAGAAGAATCAAACACTGAAACCGTCTTCACGGTTCCCGAGGAGACTACACGGACCACGGTTCAGGATTTCTCGCCTCAAGAAAGGGCATCCGGGCTTGACAATCTTCATTTAACAAAAGATGAACGAAAGTTAGTTAACCGGGTTGCTAAGTACGGTATCCATGGAGGTCGTAACTTTCCGAAAGCATGGTGTGAAAATATATGAGGCTTTGGGATTTTTTAACGACTTTCTAAATTTTCAAGAATGGGAAACCGTGTCAAGGTTTTCGGGTCCAGTTTATCCTATTGAGGTAATCCAGTTTTATGGTTCTGTTTCTTTAAATTCTGGAGTGTTGAATGCCGTTGTTAATGGCCGACCAGTTTCGGTCTCCATGGCTGATTTTTGTACTCTGTTTTTGGTTCCTGATAATGGAATCAAAATTGACCCGAGTACGTCATGGGACGAACTGTCGGACCCGGCTAAGTTGGAGGTAAAGCGGTATTTTGATGATGAGGCTACTTTATCTAGTTGTGTGTTGGCGGGGAATGTGTCACCAAAATTGAAGTTTATGTTGAATTTTTTATGGAATACGATTGTTCCGCGTCGAGGAGGACGGGAGAAAATTGCTTGCTATGAGATGATGGTTTTGAAAAATTGGTTGGAAGGTAACCGGGTCAATCTTGCTTTCCTTGTATTTTCTAGAATTTCTCAAACTGCTTTTTCGATAACCGAAGATAAAATTTATTCGACCCTTGACTTACCATATGTGATGTGGGTGTCTCGGGTTCTCGAGTCGAAAGGGGTTGTTGATTCGGATAGTTATGGTGTTTCCTTAAAGGATGATATATGTGATACGTTTTTGAAATTTATGAAATTGGAGGCTTGTGGTCCGGAATTGATGTTTTTGACCTAGGGTGGTTCGGTCGGTTTGAAGCCGGTAGTGGCTGATTTTTCGGGGCTTGAATCGAAATTGGATATGTTTATGGGTAAAGTCATGGAGCGCCTTGATGCGCAAGATAAGAAAATTGATGCGGTGGCTGACAAGGTTGTCAAAACCGTAGCCTTGGGGACCACTAGCTCCACCCGTGACCGTAGTGGGTCGGGTGTGAGTGTTGAGTTGCGGTCTTGGAGGACAGGTGTTGATGGTTGCCTTGCCAAATTAGAGAGGAATGTCGTCGATATTCGACAAGAGATGTTTAGGCAAAGGGATCAGATGCAATTCTTGGTTAGCCAAGGAAGTGCATTGGTGAAGAGCGGTTCGGAAATGCGTGAGGGGATGTACACTATATTTGATGCGACGGAGGCTCTCTCTTTGAAGGTTCGAAACTTCGATGTATGCCTCACCGCCCAAGCTAATCATGTGTCGTGTGCCTTGATCGCCTTTCTACTTTTAAGTACCGCATCCAACCCGATTACATTGACCCCAACATTATCCGCCAACCCAATTTGCCTTGATCTTCTTATCTTAGTTTGTTGTTTCTTAAACTACTTAACCATTCGGCCCATTTTGGCTTTATACTCTTTCTTATTCGGCCCATTTGGCACTAACAATATTTCTTGTGGTTTGTAGTTTAAATTGACATTTGATATTTGATTTTGCTTGATATATATCGTCTAGTATTGCGTATTTTGCATATCTATTTCTTGCCTTGGAGTATGTTATTCTAGTCATTTTATATCCTTGTTCTTGTCTTTTCAATGATGACAAGAGGGGGAAGAAATGATATGATTTGAGTCTTTGCTTAAGCTTTCTCCTTGTCAAGACTCGTTATCTCTTAAAGTCTTTCAAGTTATAACTTTGGCTAAGTTGTTATGTTCTTGCGATCAAAGTTGCTATAACTTTGGAGTGTTTTGTTGAGGGGGAACAATACTTAGTCACAATTTTAAGAGAAATCATAAGAGACTTGTCATCATCAAAAAGGGGGAATTTGTTGGACCTATTTTATAGTTTTGATAATGACATGTGTTTACTTGATAATGTGCTTTATTGGATATATCATATGCGTGTAACTGTGTGCTTTAGTCTTATTATTGCTAACAACAATTATGAGAAGAAAGATCAAAGTTATAAGAACTTCAGGCATAACTTTGACAAAGTCTGTGAGACAAAGTTATAACAACTTCAGGAATAACTTTGGAAGTATACATCGAAGTTATAGCTACTCAGTCATAACTTTAAAGAAAAACGCTTCAAGCAAGATCTACCTCAAATAACACAAGACTCAAGATGGAGGATCTTTGTGGTCAAGATGTAGAGATGATCCACATACTGAAGATCTTTATGAAGATTAGATAGTATAGGCCGTCATTCGGTAACTAATCCATTCGAGTGATTTTAAGTTCAAAGTTATAGCTTTAGCCTATAACTTTGGATAATAAATGTTGATGCATCATTTTGGAAATAAAATGTTGTAAATGTTTTCAAAAGTGAAAGAGTATTTTTATATTTATCAAAAGTCTTAATAAAGAATATATTTATGGGATTCTATTGGTTAGTAATACAACTTATGGGTTGTCATGCTACCTAGGGTTTCTAATATATTCTATCTCAATTTGTTGTTAACCTAATATGCCCACCTAGGGTTTGAACCACCTAAGGTTTCGTGGAAACCTAGGTTTTTGCCTCCTAGAGTTGCGTGCCTCCTAGGGTTTCGTGTAGATGGAAGAATTCGGCCTCCATAGGCTTGTTTCCTTTGTTTACCTTAATCTAGGATTCTACTATATCTATACAACAATATTTTGAGATGTTAAAGATAAATATATTTCTATAAGATAAAACCAAATAATATTTTGAGATAAAGATATTTCTAAAAGATAAATAAATAGTATTTTAAGATATTAAAGATAAATATTTTTCTTAAATATTAAGCTAGGGTTTTAGATCTCCTATGCTTTTATTATAAATACTCCTTCCCATCTCAAGTATGAGACACACGAAAAATATACGAAATACACAAGCATCACACGGCACATATACTACTTGTGATAATTTTCCCAAATCGTTTTAATGCAAACCTTTGAGCAAAAAATTGATTATTTTTAGTGCTTGCGTGAAATATGTTATTGGATAATAGTACATCATTATAATCTTACAATTCTTTAAAAAGAATCTGTGTGAGTTATATTGTACTTTCTTATTAACGTAAAATAGTATAGAGTATTTAGCGATACTCACCTTGAGTTATAATCATAGTGTTGATTATACGAGTGGGTTGATAATTTTTGTAATCCGTAGAAAGGTACTAAGAATTATTAATCGAGAATAGTGGACGTAGGTTTCAACGTGTGAAACTGAACCACTTCAAAAATCCGTGTGCCTCTCTCTACTCTCTTTACTTTTCGTTATTTCGTTACTTACGCTTACTTTGATTAATTAATTAGTTGATTTTAATCCATAAGATCAAATAATTAATTACATATCATATAAATCAAAAAAGTGGGGCTAGTTTTTAATACTCAATTCCCCCCCCCCCCCCCTTTCGTATTCGATCAATAGACTCTACACTAATCCTATCCTAAATACGTTTACTAACATTTAAAAACACATTAAAACACGTATTGATATCGAGTAACCCTTCACCGTTACCTTTTCGCGTCTTCAATCCTCGTCTAGGTCCTCCTTTACTAAGTAGTAGTCTTTGTCGAGGTCTTGAAGGTCTCCACCTACAATTAGACAACAAAAGATGAATATAATTTACCTTTGAGAAACACGGATAAATTGAAAAGTGAGAAAGACGGTAATTTTATTACCAATTAAGATAGAGGACGATGAGAGGGAAAGATTATGACAAAAATTAGCGGATTTGAGCAAGGGATGAAGGAGTAGTGTCGATCTTGAGCTTGATCAAAAATGGAGTTAGGGTTATGGTGGTTACTTGTTGAGGAAGAAGGAGTCAGTGGAAAGTGAGGGAGTTTAGGGTTTAAGGAGATATAAGGTGAGTAAGTGGAAAAACATGGAAAAAGCCCAAAAGCGTCTTAAGGTGTATCTCACACGGAGTTCCGTGTAATGTCCGAATACGAACTCGGATTTACTAAATTAGACACGGAAAATAAATTCTAGACTAAAACTAAAATTTCGCTGAAAAGTATCTGTATAATATTTTTAATATAAAAATAGGGTACATTTGCGGGTGTTACAATCAATGTCAAGGATAAACACTCAAATAAATTTTCTGAAGTAAGATATAACATCCCCTATCGGGTTTTCATACTGTTGGAATAAGTGTTCTCAAAAATTGTGCGATCACCTGATTAAACTTCTTAATAAATCTCATAAAATAATACATAAGGGATGATACATTATACAGTCAACTGATCAACATTTATCAGTAACGATTGGCTAACTAGAGTTTGACATTACTGTCGTTTGACAATGGTGATCAGTTGATCCTTTAAGGTCACACCTATAGGACTATTTCCTTAATAGAAATGTTAATTAATTTCATATCGATACAAATAAAGTAAATCCTTAAATTGAAAAAATTTTCTTTGTGAGTGAGAATTTTATATCTTATTGTACTATGATTAAATAAGATTCAATTTAGTAATTGAAATATTAAATTACTAAAATTGATTAATGTTTATGAAACATTTTGACATAAGAATTATTAGTTAATTATAACTAGAAATGGTTGTAGATCATATTTACTAGAACTAATGTAAACCATTTAAGAAATTCTATGGTATACCCCTGTGTTTTTGGGTTTTCTATGATTTACCCCTACATTTTTGAAATTCTACGGTGTATCCCTGAACTTTATAAATTAGTCTATTAAATAACTTTATTTATTGTCTTTACTAAGTTAACTTCTTAGTTAATCAATTAAGCTGTCTTTTTACCGTTCCAATTACTCGACAACCAACTAAATTACTTATTAATTCGCCGAATTATCTATTAACGGACCAAATACTCTACGAATCAAACTAATAATTCATGAATTCTCCAGTATCATTTCTTGTAAAATAACGTAAGATTTTCATACTAGTTTGTGCTTATTTATATTTATTTGTGATGCATTTTATAACAAAGGATGATAAGACATTAATGAGTCATAGTGTAGATACCTCAGTTGTACACCTTTCGCCAACCACCCAATGATGATTGGGCCGCATGTTTGATATGCGAAACAATTTATGACCGTTCGTAAGTTTATCGTCAAATTATAGCTCAACCACTTGTGTCTAACCCTTGGTCCTCATCCACGCACCGGTACGGTCGTTTTGACAGTCATTAGAGTTCATTTGGAGTCCGGGTCGAAAACTGCTTCATTTTATAGAAATCGTTTTAAAACTCCAAGTCGGAACGTGCGGGGATATTCCAGATATTTTATGAAAATTTTAAAATTCTATCTTTTTTGATAAAATATATATCGTGTCTTTTTTAAAGGGAAGTATAGATCTACCACATTTCCCTAATCAAAACGTGGGAATCTTTCTTCTGCAACAGGAAACCTCTAGGGAAATGACATAGCAGGTACTGCGCCTCTTCGAAAAATCGCAGTTCCGGCGCAAAATAGGAAACCTCTGGGGAAATGACATAGTAGGTACTGCGCCTCTTCGAAAAATCGCAGTTCCTGCTGCGCCCCTTCCCCACTCGAGTTTCTTTGTTTTTGGATAAGTTTGAGTTGTTCTTGAACTCTTCATATCTTCTGCTATAAAGGGAGAGCTCCGTTCTCACTTTTAAGGCACGCGAGTGTTCTGCCCTTCTCTTCTCTCTTTGCATTCTAGACCTTCCTCTAAGCTTTTCGAAATCTACGTTCTTGATCAATCGACCACGTAAGCTCATATCATTCTAGGTACCCGTCATGTTTGCATGACCAACCAATTTGACCTCTACACAATCAATCAATCAATCAATCAACTATATCAATCGAATTTTTAGTCCTTTAACGAGGGCACTTTCTTCATACATTCTAGTCGAGCTATCGCTAAAACGTAACTTTGAATATCTCGTTTCGTCAACATGTAAGTCTGAGGGTCTAAATACCACACTTTATTGTTTTTATTTATTATTCGTTCAATTAATGTAAGATTCACGTCATAAATAAATTCAAAACCGATTTCAAAGTAAAAGCTTTTTGTCAAAAAAATCTTTTTAGTAGTCATCAGACGTCAAGAAGAAACGCAGACGCATCTGCGCCTCTTCGAAGAGTCACAACACCTGTGCGCCTCTTCCAGAGGTTGGCAGCTCCTTCTCTTCTTCTTCTTCCTCTGGTTTTTGCTACATCTTTATTTTCCTTTTCTTATTTTCTCTTTTCTTCGTACATAAATCATATTTAATCTTTTATAAATTATTTTTTATCGACTTAGATCCCTAATGATTCAATATTAAAGGGTTTTCGTCTTTGAATCAAATTTGTGTTTTGGAGGTTTGATTCGTTCATATCAAATTTCCGGATTCATTGTTGATATAAATTGTATTGTCATTATTATGTTAAACCACTTCTACTCGAGTCATAGGTCACTAGTTCATCGTAAATATACAAAGAAACATTAACTACTCGCGATTCTGACTTCACAGCCAGAATTCAACTCAAGAATAAACGCACCAAGCCATGCGCCTTTTACAGAAGACGCAACTGTTGCTGCGCTTATTCTGGGTTGACTTATGTCCCTGAACTTCTGTTTTTTCCTTGACGTAACTTTAATTACGTAATTATTTAACTATTATTCATAATATCGTTCCTAATATGTATTTAGTTTTACAAACTTTTCCTTTTCTTCAAACCTTCGTTTCGAGTATATTTCTAACGTAGATCCTGTTATCAATTGTTATCTCATTGAGTCATTGTATTTGTATGATTTCTTTGCCTTTCGTTTGTAATTCATCCTAAACCCCCAATTTCGACATAATTAAGTGTTAATTACATGTTCACTGACATAGTCCAGTTGAGGCAGGCGGGATAAGGTGTTCGATTAAAGAGCTTCCTAATACGTACTCTGACCCCTTACTCTAGATCTCCGTGAGCATCCGTTTTCATTGGCATCAACGAGAGTCATGCTAGACATAGAATGCTAAGGGTAACGAGTTCTTAGTGTTCATGTCATTAATTTGTGTCTTGACATGGCGCCCCTCCGTGGTTCACTATGTACCACAGTTCGGCAAGGATCACCAATTCGTGTATCACAGTTTGGCGACTCCGCTGGGGATTATACACTTACGTGTTACCCAAGGTGAAAGGTTAGGGAATAGTTTGTACGAGACAGTGGTCGATTTTCATTACTCAACCTTCTTAGGTCGTTTTATTCAGCTTTCCTAGGCCCAACCCAACCCAACCCAACCCATTTCGACGAATCGTCCCATCTGGACGGTCCAAATTCTTATCTGGGCCTAAGGATGGATAGCGATTGAGGTCAACCATACCGTGATATTGTAGATACCTCAGTTCTACACCTTTCTTCAACCACCCATTGATGATTGGGCCGCATGTTTGGTACGCGAAATGATTTATGACAATTCGAAAGTTTATTGTCAAGTGATAGCTCAAATACTTGTGTCTACCCCTTGGTCGTCATCTACGCGCCGGTACGGTCGTTTTGACAGTCATTAAAGTTCATTTGGAGTCCGGGTAAAAACGTTTCATTTTATAGAAACAGTTTTGCAACTTCGAGTCGGAATGCGCGTGGATATTCTGGATAATTTATTAATATTTTGAAATTCTATCTTTTTTGATAATATATATCTCGTGTCTTTTCTAAAGGGAAGTATATATCTCATTGGTGTATTTATGGTTTATCGTCGACTTTTGACTCGAATAAAAGTGATTTAATTAATTAATTAATTACACTAATATTTATCAACAATGAATTCAGAGATTTGATATGAACGAATCGAACCCCTAAAACCCAAATTTAATTCAAAGATGAAAACCCGCTAATATTGAATTATTAGGGATCTAAGTCAAGAACAAAACGATTTATAAAAGATTAAATACGATTTATGGTTATAAACAAAGAAAATATGAAAAGGAAAATAAAGACGTAGGAACCAGAGGAAGAAGAAGAATAGCAGGAGTAGGCAGCCTCTGGAAGAGGGTGCGCAGGTGCTGCGACTCTTCGGAGAGGCGCATATGCTTATGCGTTTCTTCTCAACGTCTGATGACTACTAAAAAAGGTTTTATGAAAAGGGTTTTGATTTGAAATCGATTTTGAATCTATTTCCGACGTGAATCTTACATTAATAATATGAAAATAAATACAAATAAAGAAAAGACAAGATTAACACCCTCAGACTTACATGTTGTTAAAACGAGATTAAATAAGTTAACGTTTTAGCAATAGCTCGACACGAATGTATGCAAAAAGTGCCTTTGTTAAAGGACTAAACTTGATTAATTTAATTAATTGTGTAGTTGGTCCAATTGGTCGGTAAAATGTAAATGTGACAGGTACTCAGAATGATCTGAGCTTACATGGTCGGTTGATCACTCATGTAGATATATATAGCTTAGAGCAAGTTCTAGAATGCAAAGGGAGAAGAGAAGGGGCGGAACACTCGCGTGCCTTAAAAGTGAGAACGGAGCTCTCCTTTTTATAGTAGAAAATGTGAAAGAGTTCAAGAACAACACAAACTTTGGAAAGAACATACTAGGGAAGAGGCTCAGCAGGACTGCGATCCTTGGAAGAGGCGCATCACGATCGCAGTCCTGCTGCGTCATTTCCCCAAAGGTTTCCTACCACGGAAGAATGATTTACTCGCGTCTATTACCACGGAAGAAAAATATATAATAAAATGACGTATTATTTTTTTTATTTTATTAGACATTTTAAATTCTATCTTTTTTTATAGAATTATCTCGTATTATCTTTTTAGAATGGAGGTATAGATCAACCACAATTCCGTAATAGAAGCGAGGAAATCTTTCTCCCGTGGTAGGAAACCTTTGGGCAAATGACGCAGCAGGTGCTGCACTTCTTCCAAGGATCACAGTCCTGCTTTGCCTCTTCCCCAGTATGTTCTTTCCAAAGTTTGTGTTGTTCTTGAACTCTTTCACATTTTCTACTATAAAAAGGAGAGCTTCGTTCTCACTTTTAAGGCACGTGAGTGTTCTGCCCCTTCTCTTCTCCCTTTGCATTCTAGACCTTGTTCTAAGCTATCGACATCTACGTGCTTGATCAACTGACCACGTAAGCTCAGATCCTTCTGATTACCCACGACGTTTGCATTTGACCGACCAATTTGACTAACTACGCAATTAATCAAATTAATAAACTTTAGTCCTTTAACAAAGGCACTTTCTGGATACATTCGAGTCGAGCTATCACTAAAACTTTAACTTAGTTAATCTCGTATCGTCAACATGTAAGTCTGAGGGTGTTAATCTCGTCTTCTATTTATTTGTATTTATTTTCATATTATTAATGTAAGATTCACGTCGGAAATAGATTCAAAATCGATTTCAAATCAAAACCCTTTTCATAAAACCTTTTTTAATAATCATCAGACGTCGAGAAGAAACTCATAAGCATTTGCGCCTCTCCGAAGAGTCGCAGCACCTGCTGCGCCTCTTCCAGAGGCTACCTGCTCGTACTCTTCTTCTTCTTCCTCTAGATCCTATGTCTTTATTTTCTTTTTCTTATTTTCTTTGTTTATAATCAATAAATCGTATTTAATCTTATATAAATCGTTTTGTTCTTGACTTAGATCCCTAATAATTCAATATTAGCGGGTTTTTGTCTTTGAATCAAATTTGGGTTTTAGGGGTTCGATTCGTTCGTATCACATATCTGAAATCATTGTTAATATATTATTAGTGTAATTAATTAATTAAATCACTTTTATTCGAGTCAAAAGTCGACAATAAACCATAAATACACAAACAAATATTAAATGATTGTGATTCTTGCTTCATAGCGAGAACCGAACTCAATAACAGACGCAAGAGGTGATGCGCCTCTTCCAGAGTACGCACCTGCTGCTCCGCCTGTTCTGGGTTGGTTTCTGTCCCTGTACTTCCTTTATCGCTTTCACGTAGCTTAATTACGTATTTAATCAACTATTAACTCTAATATCATTGCTAATCCGTCTTTTAACTCTTCAAATTCTTTTCCTTTTCTTCAAATCTTCGTTTTGAATATATTTCTTACATAGATCCTGTAATCTTTGTATTTCTCTTGTAATCTTGTTTAATTTTATTTATCGTAATTATTGGATGATTTTATTGCTCTTTTATATGCAATAAATCATAAATTCGTAACTTGACATACTTGAATGCTAAATTACATTTCCACCGACCTAGTCTAGTTCACATGTTAGGATTAAATTGTGGATGTTGCATAGCATGCATATAACCGATAGCATATCAAATACGAACAACTTCCCTAATCATTAGTAGAGGCCGCTATCGAGCCGAGCGGGATTAGGTGTTCGATTAAAGTGTTTCCTAATACGTACCCTCACCCCTTACTCCAGATGTCTATGAACATCCGTGTTCATTGGCATCCACGAGAGTCATTCTAGACATAGAATGCTAAGGGTAATTAGTTCTTAGTGTACATGTCATTACTTTGTGTCTTGACATGGCATAATGTATTCGAACGGTTCCAATTTCCCATAAAAGTTGGTGGCGACTCCACAAATGCGTATTTCTACGCTTGTTATGATCTGTGGTCCCTCTTGGAGTAAGTGTCCTTCACAATAGTGCATTTATATAATAAATCTCATTTGGTATATACGTGGCATGATTAGTATATTTTCAGACTCCACGTTAGTTAATTAATGTAAATCGGTAACGCTCAGCTGACTAGAGTTTGACGTTATTGTCGTATGACGGCGGTGATCATCTGATCCCTTTAGGTCACACCTATAGGATGAGACCCAAATAGAATACTAATTATTTTTATACGATACAGTTTAATTAGAGCATTACATATATTTGATATGTACGTATAGTTACGAGAGTTATTTTTTGGAAATTGAGTTAGGAACTCATTCCACTTAAGTTTATTAGTCAATTATACGATGACTGACTGAATAAATTTTACGTCTTATTTTAATACGATTAAATAAGATTTAATTTAGTGATTAATCATTAATTCATTAAATTAGTTGAGGTTATGCATATATTTTGAGGTAGAGGTAATTAGTTAATAATATTTACAAGGAGTTGTAAAATAAATTAACTGGGCATTGTGGAACCCATTATATATTGATATAATGGTACAATATCACTTAAAAGTTAAGAACATATTGTTTATTGATTAGTGTCATATAATTGTTATATGATCAAATTAACACTTAATTATACAAGATAATTAAACATATGGTTATAAGTATTTGAGGGACAAATATCAAAAATTAAAATGGTTTATAATGGACATATGATGGTCGGTCATGACATGTGAAGAAGAGAATGATCATTGTTCTTTTCTTACACAATACTTCGCACTACTACAAATACAGGCAATAACAACGCCCCATCAACAACGCATACTCACGAAAATAAAGAAAAATTGATGCGGAATGGATAATTATTTTTCCGCGGAATTTTATTAAACCTAATAACAACGGTATTAGTTTTTCGAACGTTGTTATTAGTTTTAACAACGGGGTGAACTAAATTGACCGTTGTAAATAAATAAACTAATAACAACAATTTATTTTATATCCGTTGTTATTAATTTAGCGCGAATTAAGGAAAAGTAATAACAACGGGTATAAAAAACCCGTTGTTATAATGTGTTATTAATTTGGCGCAAAATTTGGCTTAAATTAATAACAACGGATATGATTTTGTTGTACGTTGTTGTTAGTTGTAACAACGGATATAACTTTGTTAACCGTTGTAAATAAGTAAACTAATAACAACGGTTACTATGAATAATAACCGTTGTCAATACTTTTTAATAAAGATGAAAAAAACACACAACACTAATAATACTGTACTGCAACACAAAAACACAAACACAAAGCGATTATATTGCATCAAAAAACCACAAACACTAATAATTTATTGATTTCCTGATCGTCTTTTTGTCATCATCTCCGTCTGCTATTTCTTATTAATCAGGTATTCTAATAATTTTTCTTTATTGATTTCCTGAATTTCGTTTATTTGTGAATTAGTTGCCTTATACATTGCATTTTCTGAATTAGTTGGCTTATTATTGAATTAGTTTTAACTAGTTGGATTTTCTGAATTACTTGGCTTACTATATATACTACGAATGTAGATAAATGACTCGAACTTGGATGAATGCTGCGAATATGAGTGACCCAAACTATAAGGATGGTTTAGCTGAATTTTATGAAGTCGTTGCGAACAATTTGAATGGTTCTTCTAGTATTCCATGCCCTTGTGAAAGATGTGGTAATATTAGGTATATGGCTATTCCGGACGTTAAAATTCACCTAGAAAAGTATAGTTTTAGTCGATCCTATACCCGTTGGATTTTTCATGGGGAATCATTAGAGGAAGAGAATAATTTTGAAGAAGATGATCTTGAGGTATACGAAAGGATAACTGATGATCCCGAGTTTGCCGAGTATGTTGAGTTGGAAGCAGACGAGTTGAATGTTGGGTCTACAGATAATGAAGAAAAAGATGATGAATCAAATGCTTTTGAAGATGAAAACATTAATTTGGATGACCTTGACAACATGTATGAGAAGTTGTGTGAGTCTGAAGCGCCTCTGTACCCTGGTTGTAAGTACACAAAGATGTCGGCTGTGGTGAAGTTGTATAATATCAAGGGGGCAAATGGGGTTAGTGACACGTGTTTCACTAGTTTATTAGCCTTGATAAACGACATGCTTCCAGATGGTAATGTTCTTCCCGTTAAGACATATGAGGCTAAAAAACTAATTAGAGGGGTGGGTATGAAATATGAGAAAATACATGCATGTCCAAATGATTGCGTATTGTATCGAAAATTATATCAAAACTTAACCAATTGTCCGGTTTGTTTTGAGTGGCGTTATAAGGATAAGGAAGGGATCCCGGCTAAGGTGTTATGGTATTTTCCAGTGATACCAAGATTCATAAGGATGTTTGCGAATAGCAATGATTCAAAAATGTTAACTTGGCATGAAACTGGAAGAATAAATGATGGGAAGCTAAGACACCCGGCAGATGGTATGCAATGGAAATCGTTCGACGCTAAGTATCCCGAGTTCGGCATTGACCCTAGAAACTTACGTCTAGCGCTGTCTACTGATGGAATGAACCCACATGGAAACATGAGTACCCAACATAGTACTTGGCCAGTAGTGTTAGCAATATATAACTTACCTCCATATGTGTGCATGAAAAGAAAGTACTTGATGTTGTCGTTGTTAATTTCCAGCCCTAAACAACCTGGAAATAATATAGATGTCTATTTGGAACCTCTTTTAGATGATTTGCGAATTTTGTGGGATAGTGGGATAGAAGTATTTGATGCATATAGGAATGAAACTTTCAATTTGAGAGCGATGTTATTGTGTACAATAACCGACTATCCGGCTTATGGCGACCTTTCTGGGCATACGGTGCATGGGAAAGAGGCATGTCCATTGTGTGGGGAGGATATCGAGTCTGAATACTTGAAGTGTTCTCATAAGTATGTGTATTTGGGAAATAGGAGGGGCTTGGATCCTGACCATTGTTATCGCAAGCAGCAGAAAGCATTTAATGGACGTCAAGAACATCGTCAACCTCCTAGAATTTTGAGTGGGCATGAAGTTTATCAGAAAGTAAAGCATATTGAGATAAAATATGGGAAGAAGAACGGCTCTAAATTGTCTACTCGTGGGTATAAGAAAAGATCCATATTTTTTGATAAACTTCCATATTGGCCTGACCTGGAGGTCAGGCATTGCCTCGATTTCATGCACATTGAGAAAAATGTCTGTGATAATATTATCAATACCCTCCTGAATGTTCCCGGTAAAACAAAGGATAACGCCGCAGCTAGGGAAGATATGCAAATGATGGGTATTAGGCTAGAGTTGGCACCACAGAAGAGAGGTAATGGTACATTTTTACCGCCAGCAGCTTATACCCTTTCACGGAATGAGAAAAAAGAGTTTTGTGCATGCTTGAATGGAATTAAAGTGCCACATGGTTATTCGTCCAACATCAAAAGCCTTGTGTCGATGCAAGATCTAAAACTCACCGGGTTAAAGTCACATGATTGCCACACTTTGATGCAACAATTACTATCCGTGGCTATTCGCTCCATTTTACCTGAAAAGGTACGATATGCTATTACCAGATTCTGTCTCTTCTTCCAGTCCATATGCGATAAAGTCATCGATCCCAATGATGCGGATTCATTGCAGGACCTCGTTGTCACCTCTCTTTGTCATTTTGAAATGTATTTTCCACCCTCTTTCTTCACTATCATGATTCACCTGACCACTCACTTGGTTAGGGAGATTTTGTACCTTGGGCCCGTGTACTTGAGATACCAGTATCCTTTCGAAAGATTGATGAAAGTCTACAAGGACTATACATCTAATCGGTATCGTCCAGAAGGTTGTATTGCTGAACGTGCTATATTAGACGAAGCTCTTGCATATTGTTACGCTCATCTCTCCCCTGAGGAGTTAATTGGCGTTCCAAAGAATTGTCATAGTGACTGGATGACCGGAAAAGGTATTAGGGGCCGGGTTGAAAAAATTGTGGCACGTGACATGTTACATTTAGCACATACGTATGTGCTAAACAACGAAGATGAGGTGCAACCTTATATTCAACAACACAAAGATGAGCTCAAATACGATCACCCAAACAAGAGCGAGATGTGGATTGCAAACGAGCATAAGAAGACGTTTGGAGAGTGGTTTAGGAATGTTGTCTTGGAGTATAAGAATTTGTATGGTGATGACGTCTCTCCTAGGTTACTACGTCTTGGGTTAGGTCCAAATGCCAGGGCCACTTTTTTCAGCGGTTTTGCTATTAATGGTTATACTTTTTACACCCGCGAGCAAGATGAGTTGAGCACAATGCAAAATAGTGGTGTGAGTTCTGAATTTGAGGCAATGCACTTTGCTACTTCAAAAGATAAAAACCCTATTTGGGGAAAATGCCTTTATTATGGTGTTATTCAAGAAATATTGGTATTAGATTACATTGATTTCACAATACCTCTGTTTCGATGTAACTGGGTTGATAACAACAACAATTGTGTTCGAAAGGATAAAATGGGATTTACGTTGGTCAATTTGGATAAGGTTGGCAATAATAAGGATGATCCTTTCATAATGGCATCCCAAGCTAAACAAGTGTTCTATGTCACCGATCCTATGGATAAGAAGTGGTCTGTTGTACTATCTATAAGGAGTAGACGGGGTGCACCCGATAATGGTGGGGATAATGATCAGGATGTCGTGTTTGAGGGAATGGATCACTCTTCCACTGTATCTTATTTCGACAATGTTGACACTGATCATGATAACATTGAAAGCATCTATATGCGTGATGATCATGGTGAAGGTATTTGGGTTAACGAAGAAACTATGTCGGGCAAGAAACGTCCCCGATCCTGAGGTGGTTAATAATGTGAGGTATTAGATTATATATTTGTTTTTTTTTTTGTTTCTGTTAGTTTCTGTTATTTTTTTAAATTACTATCTTTCTGATTTTTTTTAATTAACTTAGGAACGGCATAGTAATAACAAACGTAAAGCACTGATACTTTAATAGCTCGAACAGATTTGCATTTATGAACCATAGCTGAAATCTTACAACCATAGCGGATACAGACACACACACTTGACACTCAACATCTATTATGATAGGCTGATACAAGACCACAGGCCCTAAAACCCCATTACACTGCTATTATGATAGGCTGATACAGACACACAGGCCCTCTCGGCCATCATACATGACCACAGGCCCTCCCATCCCATTACACTGCTATTATGATAGGCTGATACAGACACACACACACTTCACACTCAACATCTAACACAGTACGTTACTTGGAATTTTTAGGTGTACATTGCTTGGTAAACAGCCACAACCTAGTTGTAGGCATCGACGATTTCTGAATTGGCCGACTGCTGACCATTCAAGATGGTCGGATACGGCACGTGGAAATAGTCCACGGTATTCTTCAGAAGCTCGGCGTCCTCGTCTGTCGCTACCCAGAGGTATGGTTCGACTGTTGATCTATTCGGAGCAACCCAGTCGCTCTTACCATGGCCTCTGAGTTGAAACATATTGCCAAGCTTAAAAGCTGATTCTGCATCTGCAAGTGATGTTCCAAACTGAATGAGTAGTATCCCTTTGAATCCCCAAGGCGGCCATTGTGCCTTAATTCTCCTGACCGAGTATCCCAGCTCAATAAGCTTATTCCTCAAAGGAGTAAAGCTTTTGGCAACAAATTTTCCATCGTCCAAATGGCCTGGGGCATTCATTAGGACACAGTGATATGGACCAGCAACATTTTGAGACATTTCAAAAATAGACAAGTAATTTGATGGTTTTGAGACATTTCAAAAATAGACTTTTCTGAATTTATAGCAAGTTCAAGATGTGTAGTCATTCAGTGTATTGTCTTTAGTTTTTGTTAGCTTTGGTCATTGTTGAAGATTCCCAAATTATTTAGCTTTTGGTCATTCAGTGTATAGTGCTTATGATATTGCTGTCTTTTTTGGTTTTTGCTGATTATTATTGCAGTGTATAGTGCTTATGATATTGTTGTCTCTAATTATAATTAAAAAAAAATAAAGGTAAGCAACAACAACAGTTGTTGTAAATATACCCGTTGTTATTGATTATCACAACGGTTATTAACCACAAACCGTTGTCATAGTGTTTACTAATTACAACGGGTAGACTACTATAACCGTAGTCATTACTCTATCACAACGGTTTGTTTATAATAACCGTTGTCAATATTTGTAGATAGAAAACACACAACACTAATAATACGACTGTACTATAACACAAAAACTCTATCATAAAGCGATCATCTTTCTGTCATCATCTCCCTTATTAATCAGGTATTATTTTTATCAACTATTTCTTGAATTTGTGAATTTGTGAATTTGTGAATTTGTGAATGTCATTTCCTGAATGTCGTTTATTATTTTCACCAATGTCGTTTATTAGCAAATTTGTGAATGTCATTTCCTGAATGTCATTTCCTGAATGTCGTTCAATTCTAATTTTGCTTTATCGATTGAATAGCTTTGAATTGAAATAGTTTAATTACTTCTAAACTTAAGTCAAAAAACAAATTAACGTATCAACATTAATATTATTAAATAATAAGTTCAAACGGCGCCACACACAAATGGCGCCAAAACAACAACAAACAACTACAACCAAACAACAACAACAACAAACTAAATTGAGTCCGGGTAAATCTCCCGGATAGCTGCCACCGCTAGAGCATATGCATCAATCGGGTCAGCCTCGGCCAGAGCCAACCCTTCCCACTGCTCTACGTGGGTCACTTCAACGAGGTCGACCCCATTTGGGAAACGGTGACGGTCATGTTCGGAAGCCACCCATAGATATGGCCCAGGCTGGTAGTCCGTGCTCTCAATAAAATCTTTTCGCCCATGCCCGGCCTTGTCAAACATTCTTGCCAGTTTGAATGCGGACGCCATTTTACCTTTATTTATTTCATTTTATCATATAAAAATTATAAATCATGAGAAATAAGTCCACTTCACATGAAATTTTACATACAGTAAGTAAAATGCATGTGTGATATTGTGTAAATATTTCACGGTCAAAAGATATGTCTAACTATTTTTAGCATTTTAAACATCATTTTACTCATTAAAATGTAATAAAAACACTAAAAATCATATTTGAGCAATATAAATTTCCATAAATCAGTAAAATGACCTAAAATCATATTAGGACCAGAATATATTGACATGCAAATGACTTTGTAATTTTATCTTATAAAACACAAATTACTAGTTTTCTTTCAGTTACATTAACTCGAAAAAACTATAAATCGATTATGCATGCAACAACCAAATCTCTTGATACTGCTTGTATGTTTCTTAAACTCAATATTAGACATTTCTAATATCATAAAACAAATAGTTTACTCTTAAACTATATGGACCTTATGAATGCATAACAAAAGATTAAGTAAGGAACAATTTCTTACATTGCTTATGTGAAATGGGCACAATATTTGAACTCCTTTCAAATATTGATCTTGAGCTAGTATGATGAGGATGATCTTCCAAGTTTCAAACTAGAAACTCTCCAATAAGTTGCACCCAAGACTACCCTTAATCACTACTAAAAGATACTACACTAGTATAATACGGTAGTCTCCCTTAAAATAATCCAATAACCTCTTATTGCTACACTAGTAATGTTACTAGAAAATATGAACTTCAAGTTCTAGAACTTCTTAAGTTTTAGTGAGAAGGTGGAGGAAAAATATAGAGAGATAAGCAATTTTCATGAGTGATTTTTTGAATGAGATGGATGGATCCTAATAAGAAGGAAAAATCCCTCTTATTTTGTACATATGCACCGGCCACATGCCCCATGGTGGGGTGTGTGGTCACTTTCATTTTGTTCTTCACAAGAAAGGTTGAGTGTATAGGTTTATGTAGTAATGATTTGGTCTAATTCTTAATTAGAACAAAAATATAAACTAAAATCATACCCACTAAACTCACAAAACCGGTGCACCCATGTAAAATGGGTGTCCATTTTATTTTTGCATTTTGTCTTTTGTCACATATGTGACATGTGACAAGTAACATGTAATTTTAGCATATAAATGTGCATTTAACCAATTTAAATGCAATTTCTTAACAAATAAATTAGACTTAACATTTTAAGTCACATTTTATAATTTCATGTAAATAAAATGGATCATCTCATATTTGATTAATATAATTCACAACAATTTGTAATTATAATCAACCAATTTTGCTTATCTCAAATGAAACATAATGCATTCTTAGTAATATAACAATTAAATTACTAAAATGAATCTTATTTAATCATATTACAATAAGATATATTTCTCACTTACAATATAAACTTGGTTCAATTTAAGGGATTAATTAATCTGTATCAATATACAATTAATTAATGTACATGATTAGGGGATTGTCCTTGAGGTGTGACCTCAAGGGATCAACTGATCACCACCGTCATACGACAGTAACGTCAAACTCTATTGAGCCAATCGTTACCGATTTATGTTGACCAGTTGACTATAATATTCATCATCCCTTTGTATTCTTATTATGGAGATTTAATTATGTAATCGCACTATTGTTGAGGACATTTACTACAACAAAGAGCACATGTAATTGTTTTTAGTCACTTACTCTACTTTTTATCCTTAACTAGTAGAATAGACTCAAAATACTTTAGGTCGTATCTCTTTAGTGAAGATCACTCGACCTCTTAGAATAAGCCTTAAGAAGGGCGTGGATTTACCATCTTTGTCATATCTTGTGGTGTGAAAATTCCTTGATTTCCTTCTCTCTAGGTGACCTCTAGGATTGGAGACTCCATGTTTCTACCTGATTCGTCAATTCCTACATTTCATATGACTACCAGATAAAGAAAAAGTGTATACTATGCAAAACAATTTAATACCCTTACCATGGATGTTAGAAAACTAGCTCAGTCGAGGGTCAAACCAATGTTTTAGTGCAATCGTGCCTAAAACTATTAAAAACAGTCAATCAATACAAATTCAAAGCGTCAAAAGTCAAAAAGAAATCTCTCTAGTCAAAAATTACAAACAAAACACAAATCCCTCGAGTAGTCATCTTTTCACATATTTCAGACGAGTTACCATGTCGTTATGCCCTTTGGGACGATCCTTTCATTCATTTAAGTGAGTGAGAGAGATACACAGATCTTCAGTGTCTTCTAACACCATTAGAACCTTCCACTCAAATCCATTTATTGTCACCCTTGTTTAGCATCTAAGAATTCGATGGATGTACACGAAGATTATACAGTCACAAAAGTATTTTCTTTCTATAATATTAGTTTTGCGTAATTCGCCGAGCTTGTTACTGTAAAGAGGAAAAACTCATTCAAATTCTCAGGCAAAATAAAATAAATACGCGACTCGCGTAGCCCACGTGCCGCTCGTGCGACACGAAATAAAATCGCCTCCTGGCCAGTCAAAACCAATGTCGCTATACTCTTGCATTTTGACATTTGGATATCCTCATGTCATAAAATAATTTGAATTCTAAGTTCATTACAAGCTCTTGCTTCGAACGATTATTCCTTTACATTATCTCGAACTACGCACAAGGTTTGATTTCAGTTTTTTATGATTACGTAGGCAATCCTTCACAGGATACAACCCTTCATTATTTTAAATGTAAGTAGAAGGACATATGCGTTTGCATTTGAAATTCGATAAGAATAATAAAGGAATACATCATCATTTTCTTAACTAGCTTCATCTAGGATTTCGTAATCCTTGTCGGGTTCGTTTTTCAAGATGGTGACGACATGGCCGCCAAATGAGCACGCTTATTCAAAGGAATCATTTCATTCCTCTTTCTTTCTTTCAAACACTTACACATGTTTGGTCATATTGAACATCTACACATGTCTGGTCATTTTGAAAATTTATACATGTCTGGTCATTTCAAACACTTATACATTTCCTTTAAAATTCTTTTTGAGGGGGTAGCCCATTTTGCGGCAATTAAGGCCACCAATATGCCATATGTAGATTATGTGAGTTCTATGTGATTTTCGGCAGCATGACGACAGAAACTGTCGTCTACCAAACAAGTTCTTTATACTAGCCTGCAGGAACAGAAAATACCCTACAATAGAGGCAAAAAGGCATACACATCAAACTGGGGGCTCTCGCCCAAAACAAAATTCAAAAATCAAAAACTGGGGGCTCTCGCCCGAGACAAACTCAACATATACAAAAGCAAGTCAAAATGTACAAGTCAACAACAAACACAGCTAATCCTCATCGCCACCCAGCTCGGCAACAGTCGCCTCGTGACCAGCAATCTTAGCATCTATAGCATCCTGCTCCCTAAACAGGTGAGCCGTCTCCTCCCGGGACTCTGTCAGCTCTCGCTCCAAGTCTCTCTATTAAGAAAGGCCTCATTTCAAATCATCTCATTTCAAAATACAAAAGATACAATGAAAAGGGAATGAGAGGTTCATACCTGTCAATCTCTGCCACTTGAGTGTGCCTTGATGGCTATAGCCCGCAACAGGTTGGCCACCCTCCACAATGCCACGAGCTAAGACGGTGCAACCTATATTCAAATAAAGGTCAAGTCAAACGTATTCGTATGCAATGAAAACAACAAAAGTTAGAGGCTTACTCTAGAGCACCTCGAGGTAATGTGGGGGTTTAACTCATGCCACCTCGATCTCCTGTACAGATCAAATGACTCTCTAATTGACGATCGTTCGTCACTTTTCAAATTAATTCAATTCAAACACCTCGGGGTAAGATGGGGGCTTGACGCCTGCCACCTCGATCTCCTACACATATCAAATGACTCTTTCATTGACGATCGTTTGTCACTTTTCAAACAAATTCAAAAGAAAAAAAACAACAAAAGCAAAAACCTCGGGGTAAGCTGGGGGCTTGACGCTTGGCACCTCGATCTTCTGCAAAGATCAAATGCCTCTTTCATTGACAATCGTTCGTCACTTTTCAAACCAATTAAAAAAAAATAAGATAAACAAACACCTCGGGGTAAGCTGGGGGCTCGACGCCTGCCAGCTCGATTTCCCACACATATCAAATAACTCTTTAATTTACAATCGTTCGTCACTAACTAATTAAATTCAAACAAACAAACAAACAAGAAACAAGCAATGCTCGGGACTCACCTTTCAGACATACAATCTGTGGCCCCATCTTTTATCAACAAGATTCGCTCGCCACAACCGAGCAGATTCCCCGGAACGATTCGATCCTGATAGAGTCTTCCGTATATCCAGCAGGGACCCACCTTTCGGACATACAATCCATGGGCTCGTCTTTTATCACCAGGATGTCACACGCCACAACCGAGTAGATCCCCCATAATGATTTGATCTTGACAGAGTCTTCCGTATATCTCGCGCCTTGACAGGCTTCAAAACCGGCACATCATGTTATCATCTCAGCAGGACCCACCTTTCAAGCATACCATCCGTGGGCCCATTTTTTAAATTTTCAGAATTTCGCTCGCCACAACTGAGCAGATTCCTCGGAATGAAATAATCCTGACAGAGTCTTCCGTATATCAAGTTTCGCAAATTCCTTTCAATATATGTTTCCCCAATGAGAGATCTCTTGAGGACAGAAACAGGCATATTCTCACATATGACGGCTAGCGACCTCACGACGCACCGTATTCAAACGGATGACGGACTCATAACGCACCCAATTCAAACGGCTGGCGAGCTTCATTACGCACCTCTTTCAAATGGCTGGCGAGCCTCACGACGCAACCGCATTCATTGCCTGGAGAGCCCCATATCGCACCTCATCCCAAATTAGAAGATGCCTCACGTATGACTTCTTCTTATGGCTGGCGAGCTTTTATACGTAGTTTAACGAACTTTAAACGACCCTCCCCGATGGTCGACAGACTTTAAAATTTTCCCGACGACAGGGACTTGGTTCAAACCCCATGAACCACCTCGCGTCGCCATGGTCGTCAAGTTGTAATCTTCGATTGACTTGATGGCTATACTTTGAAATTTTGCCTTGTCCAAGCCTCAGTCAGAGTGGGGGCTTTGTAAATACCTTAGTTCTACACGTTCCGTCAACCACCTAGTGATGATTGGGTCGCATGTTTGGTATGCAGAACGATTTATGACAATTCATATTTTTATCGTCAAGTGATAGCTCAAACACTTGTGTCTACCCCTTGGTTGTCATCTACGCTCCGGTACGCTCGTTTTGACAGTCATTAGATTTCATTTCAAGTCAAAGTCGCAATGCGCTGAATATTCTTTTTATTTTATTATATATTTCAAATTCTATCTTTTTATTAAAATTATCTCGTTTTATCTTTTAAAAGCGAATTATCTCAAAAGATCGCAGTCCTGATGCGCCTCTTCCTCATTCTGTTCTTTCCAAACTTTGAGTTGTTCTCGAACTCTTTCACATTTTTTGCTATAAAAGGAGACCTCTATGTTGGAGTAGGTGTCCTCTGCAATAGTGCGCCACATAATAAATATCATTAAGGAATATAATTGAGCTATTTATTAACTATATATATATATATGATTAGTCAGTTGATTAACGTAAATCAATAACGGTTAGCTGACTAGAGTTTGACGTTATTGTCGTATGACGGCGGTGATCAACTGATCCCTTTCGGTCACACATATAGGATGAAACCCAAGTAGTAACTAATTATTTGTATATGATAAAGTTGATTAGTCCATTACATATATTTGATATATATACGAGAGTTCATAGTTAGAAATTGAGTTAGGAACTCAAATTCGATTAAGCTTATTTTTCAATTATGCGATAATAGACTAATAAATTTATATCTTATTTTAATATGATTAAATAAGATCTAGCTCAGTAATTAATCATTAATTTACTAAATTAGTTGAGGTTTTACATATATTTTGAGGTAGAGCTAATTAGTTAATTATATTTACAAGGAGTTGTAAAATAAATTTACTAAGCATTGTGGGACCCATTATATATTGATATAATGGTAAAATATCACTTAAAATGTTAAGTACATATTATTTATTTATTTGTGTCATATAATTGTTATATGATCAAATTAACACTTAATTATATAAGATAAGTAAGCATATGATTAATAAGTATTTGTGGGACAAATATCAAAAATCAAAATTGACCATATAAGGCCACATGTGGCCGGTCAAGTAGTAGTGGAGGGTGATGATGGTTGCTCTTGTCCATGCTCACAAGTCACATGTGATTATGACATGAATAGTATACCAAAAATCCTTTCACTCAACACTACACTGCACCACTTTGCCTGTGAATTAAAATAAGCAAAATAAGTGCCTTATGAGGTCAATATGGACCGGCCATAGTGCCTATAAAAGGGCACTATGGTTGTTCATTTTGTATTATTCATTCTTGCTTTTTTGCTTTATCTCATTAAAATCCTCACATCACTCTAAAACTCTCATATACTAATACTCACTAAGTATTACTAAAGTACTAATATATTCTAATATTATTGTAACTTTTCTTATTATCTAGTTAGTAATAAGGTAAGTTTATTTGGGATAATCTTGGGTCCAATTTAAAGGAGATCTTCAAATTGAAAATTCTTGGAGGATCATCCATATTATAGCTCAAGAACAACAAGAAGGAGTTGTTGTTGTGCACATATCATTTCCCTTTCAATGTGAGGAAATTTCTTCTTATATATAATGTCTTTATATTTGCATGCATGTTACATAGATCACTAAACACTAAATTAACAAGTAATTTAGTAACTTATTAGAAGAGTCTAATTAAGGTCTATGGACTTTCACTCTGTTCTCACTTTTAAAGTACAAGAGTGTTTCGCCCCTTCTCTTCTCTCTCTTTGCATTCTAGACCTTGCTCTAAGCTATTGATATCTACGTGCTTGATCAATCGACCACGTAAGCTCAAATCCTTCTGGGTACCCGTCACGTTTTGCATTGACCGGCCAATTTGACAACTACACAATCAATCAACTAATCAATTTTAGTCCTTTAAAAAGGGCACCTTCTGTATACATTCGAGTTGAGCTATCGCTAAAACACAACTTAGTCAATTTGGTTTTGTCAACATGTAAGTCTGAGGGTGTAAACACTTTCTTTTTATTTATCTTTTTAATAGTCATCAGACGTCGAGAAGAAACGCAAAGGCATCTGTGCCTCTTTGAAGATTCGCAGCATCTATTGCGCCTCTTGCAGAGGTTGCCTGGTCCTGGTCTTCTTCTTCTTCCTTTAGTTCCTGCAATTTTCTTTTTTTATTCCTTTCGTACTTAATCTTTTATAAGCGTTTTGTTCTTCACTTAGATCCATAAAAATTCAATATTAGCGGGTTTTCGTCTTTGAATCAAATTTGGGTTTTAGATATTTGATTCGTTCATATCAAGTCTCTAGATTCGTTGTTGATACAAATTGTAGTAATTAATATGTTAAATCACTTTCATTCGAGTCATATGTCAATAATCAATTGTAAATATACAAAACAACATTAATGGCTTGCGATTCTGACTTCACAGTCAGAATTGAACTCAAGAAAAGACGCAACAAGTCATGCGCCTCTTCCAAAGGACGCAGCTGTTGCTGCGCCTGTTCTAGGTTGACTATATTTTAAATCACTTTCATTCGATTCATATGTCAATAATCTTTTCCTATTCTTCAAAACTTCGTTTGGAATATGTGTCTGACGTAGATCCCGTAATCTTTGTAATTAGTTGTAAATTTATTAGTCATTGTAATTGTATGATTTCTTTGTATGATTTTACTCTCATTTCGTATATAATTAATTCTAAATCGCAATTCCACAAAATTGTGTGCTAATTAAATTTTCACCGACATAGTCTATTTCACATGCTAGGATTAAAATGTTGGATGTTGAATTGCATGCATACAATCAGTAACATATCAAATCCAATCAATTTCCCTAATCATTAGAAGAGGCCGCTATCGAGACGGGTGAGATTAGGTGTTCGATTAATGAGCTTCCTAATACGTACCCTCACCCCTTACTCCAGAGCTTTATGAACATTCGTGTTCATTAGCATCCACGAGGGTCATTCTAGACATAGAATGCAAAGGGTAACGATTTCTTAGTGTTCATGTCATTACTTAGTGGCTTGACATGGCATAAAGTAATCGAACGGTTCCAATTTCCCATAAAAATTGGTAGCGACTCCACAAATGTGTATTTTTACGCTTGTTCATCCAAGTACACCCCTCCGTAGTTCCCTGTGTACCACAGTTCGACATGGATCACCAATCCGTGTATGATAGTTTGGCGACTCTGTTAGGGATTATACACTTACATGTTACCCAGGGTGAAACTTGAACAAGGTTAAGCAATAGTTTGTACGAGACAGTTTAGGCCACCAATATCCTCTTTCTTTCATTAAAAACACTTACACATGTCTGGTCACTTCAAACACTCATACATTTCCTTTAAAACTCTTTTTTAGGGGGTAGCCCGTTTTTTACCATTTTAGGCCACCAATATGCTACGTGTAAATTATGATTTCTATGTAATTTCGGCATCATGACGGCAAAATTTGTCGTCTACTAAACCTGTTTTTTTAGACTAACCTACAGGAACAGAGAACACCCAACAGCAAAGGCACTCAAATATATCATTCAAACTTGGGGCTCTCGCTCAAGACAAAGTCAAAATGTACAAGTCAATGGCAAAATAGAGGACATGTAATCCTCATCGCCACCCAGCATGGCTACATTCGCCTCAAGAGCGGCGATCTCTGCATCCCTGGTCTCCAGTTCCCTCAACACGCGCGCCGTCTCCTCCCGGGACTCCGCCAACTCCCGCTCCAGTACTCTTTGTGAAAAAGTGCCTCATTTAAATCATTTCTTTTCAAAATACAAGAAGATACAATGAAAAGGGAATGAGAGGTTCATACATGTCGATCCCGGCCACCTAAGGGTGCCTCGATGGCTATAGCTCGCAAAAGGATGGCCACCCTCCACAACGCTACGTGCTGAGACTGTGCCACATGTATTCAAATAGAAATAAAGGTCAAACCAAACGCATTCATATACAACAAAATAGCCAACACCTCGAGGTAAGCTGGAGGCTTGACGCCTGCCACCTCGTTTTGACTGACAACCCAAAGTTCAAGGGGCATGAGAACCCTTTGAATCACATTCGTGCTTTCAAAGATTACATGTCTATCAAAGGCATCAAACCCGAGATGTTCCTAAGGATCTTTCCTTCATCTCTGGACACCATTCCTAAGCTGTGGTTCTATTCTCTAGAAAACAAGAAAATTGCAACATGGGATGATGCCGCAATCGAGATTGCCAAACAGTACGTAGACAATTCTGAAATCCAAGTCAATATGCGTACTCTAGAGGTTCTTACCCAAAATGAGAAAGAAGGTTTCACCAACTTCCTAAGTAGGTGGAGGAAGACTAGCACACAAAATGTTGAACGTCCAGATGAAGCTACTCCTGAGACCCGTTTATGCAAACCACCTGATATACCAAAACATAAATTTTTTCAAAGACTTAACTGTGCTAGGAACAAGAATTGAGGACGACATCAGAAAGGGGTTGTTTATCTTCTCTATATTAGCATTTGTTAATAAATAGGACCGTCGTAGTCCTCTTTGAGTTGCCAAAAAGAAAAAAGAAAAAGAGCACATGTACTTTTTATTAGTTAGTTGCTCTACTTTTTACCCTTAACTAGTAGAATAGACTCAAAATACTTTAGGTCATATCTCTTTAGTGAAGATCAATCGACCTCTTAGAATAAGCCTTAAGAAGGGCGTAGATTTACCATCTTTGTCATGTCTTGTGGTGTGAAAATTCCTTAATTTCCGTGTCTCTAGGTGACCTCTAGGATTGGAGACTCCATGTTTCTACCTGATTCGTCAATTCCTACATTTCCTATGACTACCTGATAAAGACAAATTGTATATTATGGCAAACAATTCAATACCCTTACCATGGATGCTAGAAAACTAGCTCAGCCGAGGGTCAAACCAATGTTTTAGTGCAATCGTGCCTAAAACTATTAAAAACAGTCAATCAATACAAATTTCAAAGTGTCAAAAATCAAAAAGAAATCTCTCTAGTCAAAAATTAGAAACAAAACACAAATCCCTCGTGTAGTCATCTTTTCACATATTTCAGACGAATCAATTCACAGTTACCATGTCACTTGTTCTACTTTTTACCCTTAACATGTACAATAGACTCAAAATACTTTAGGTCGTATCTCTTTAGTGTTGATTGCTCGACCTCTTAGAATAAGCCTTAACAAGGGTGTGCATTTACCACCTTTTCCATATCTTGTGGTGTGAAAATTCCTTGATCGTCGTGTCTCTAGCTGAGCTATGGGTTTGGAGACTCCATTTTTCTACTCGATTCGTCAATTCCTATATTTCATATGACTACCAGATAAAGAAAAATTGAATACTATGTCAAACAATTTAATACCCTTACCATGGGTGCTAGAAAACTAGCTCACCCGAGATTCAAACCAAGTCTTTATTGCAATCGTGCCTAAAACTATAAAAATAAAAATTTAAAAATAATCCAACAACTTCAAATCAAAAGTCTCAAATATTTTCAAAAATTCACGAGACAAGACAAAAACAATCCAGTCAATCAATACAAATTTAAAGTGTCAAGAATAAAAAAAAAATATCTCCAGTCAAAAATTACAAACACAACAAAAATCTCTCAAATAGTCATCTTTTCACATATTTCAAACAAATCAATTCGTAGTTACCATGTCTCCATGCCCTTTGGGAAGATTATTTCTTTCATTTAGGTGAGTGAGAGAGATACACATATCTCCAGTGTTTTCTAACACCATTAGAACCTTCCACTCTATTCCATTTTTTTCACCCTTGTTTAGCATCTAAGAATTCGATGGACGTACACTAAGCTTATACGGTCACAAAACTATTTTGTTTCTATAGTATTAGATTAGCGTAATCCGCCGAGCTTGTTAGTGTAAAGAGGGGCAAAACTCATTCAAATTCTTAGGCAAAACACAAAAAAAAAACGCGCCTTGCGCAATCCACGTGCCGCTCGTGCGAAACGAAATAAAACCGCCCCTGGCCAGTCAAAATTAATGTCGTTATGCTCTTGCATTTGACATTTCACACGTTTCTCAGCGCCCACCTTGTGGCCTATTCTCGACAAGACTCTTCAATATGTGCCAACGCAGTCTGAGGAACGGTATCAATTTTGGATTTCCTAATCCTTGTCGGGTTCGCTTTTTCGGTCGTATTTTGCATTTTGACATTTGTATATCCTTATGTCGTCAAGTACAAAGCACAAACTACCTTTTTCTAAGTTCATTACAAACTCTTAGTTCGAATGATAATTCTTTTACATTTTGTTCGAACTACGCACAGGGTTTGATTTCATTTTTTTATGAATACGTAGGCAATCCTTCATAGGATTCAACCTGTCTTTATTTTAAATGTAAATAGAAGGACATCTGCATTTTCATTTGAAATTTGATAAGAATAATAATGGAAAACCGCGTCAGTTTCTTAACTAACTTCATCTAGGATTTCCTAATCCTTATCGGGTTCGCTTTTCAAGACGCAAGACGACATGGCCACTAAATGAGAACACATATTCATTTTCATTTTCTTTTTTAGGGGAATCATTTTACTCTTTCTTTCTTCCAAACACTTACACATGTCTGGTCATTTAAAACACTTATACATATCTAGTTATTCTAAACACTTACACATGTTTGGTCATTTCAAACACGTACACATGTCTGGTCATTTGAAACAGTTATACATTTATTTTAAAATTCTATTTTAGGGGGTAGCCCTCCTTACTATCCGGTCCTTTTCGCGCATTTTCGGGCACTTTTTTATTTTTTTGCGCCAGTTTAGCCACTAATTTCCTACATGTAAATTATGTGATTTCTATGTGAATTTCGGCAGCATGACGGCAGAAACCATCGCCTACCAAACCTGTTTTCAGATTAACCTAGAGAAACAGAGAACACCCAACCGCAAAGGAACTCAGGCCATGAGATACCGTCAAAAAGAGGCATGTACATCAAACTGAGGGCTCTCGCCTCAAGACAAAGTTAAATCCAAATGTACAAAAACAATCCAACATGAACAAATCAACGGCAAAACAAAGGATCACTAATCCTCATCATACCTGATAAGTGAATATTTGTATGGTTTTAACCCCCAATTTAGCTCGGTTTTGTATGTCATTTGTGCTTTGTTAAGCCACTTTATGAGCTAATATCGTCTTCTAGGCGAATTCCTATGTTCTAACATGTTTTGTAGGGAAAGTGACGTTTCTACGCCCTTTTTCTATATTCCCGAGCATTTGCCTAGAACCCGACGATTTGAAGAAGCAAGCTTGACCAAGTGAAATGCATTTCAAGAAGGTTCACTAATTCGAAAGAGAGAAGAAGCAAAGACAGTTTCGTAGTTGTCGGAAGATCAATCATTTAGGCGGAAGAATTCATCGCTTTACATCAAACCCTATCAACAAACCCGACTCAAGAGGTCAAGGGGGATGTTGGAAGTCAAGTCAAATCAAAGGGAGATGAAACATTAGTCAAAAGGACCTGGATGACCACTTACCCGATCGGGGAAGTGTGTACCCGATCGGGTAAGTGTGCTGCTTCGAGAAAACGGCGTCTTCTTCCTACTTTTGTCCTATGTGTTTAATGCCCGACCTCTTCTCCACGAAACCCTAATACTATAAATAGATGCTCTAGCCCTCATCTCATACACACCTTTCTACAATCCTCTTCTCTTCTCTTCTTACATTTTTCCTTAGATTAGGAGGAGGGGGAACTAGCCTCCCTTCTCTCATTTTCTTCTTCTTTAGTCTTTAGTTCTTAGTTTATTTCTGTCCATTTCACATCAAAACTTTAGCTTAGATCAATAAGAATTTCATCCTTTTAATCTCCTCTGTGTGGTTCAAGCGTTGTAATTGGTGGATCGTTTATTATGTGCAAGGATTTTTTATTATTGTTATCATTATCATCATTGATCGTCATATAGGTATTTCTGTTTTATCCCTTGTTTAATGTTCTTATTGTTTTCTATTTGATTGTTATTCTCTTTACATATTGTCTTAGATTCATTTTAGTACCGTTATAATCGTTGTTTCATTTCCTAGATTGTCAATTAGCGTCGTTATTATCGCCTTATAAAGAGTCTTAAATTATTGTCAAAAATCAAATAAATATGTCAATCCTAGTTTTCATTGTTAATATCATTTTAAATTTAGACATTATCATGAGTGAGTAGTCACCTTTCTAGGGTGTAGGGTAGCCATGTTAGATTGATTAAAAGATGTTAATTGGATAAAAGAAATTGTGCCTTTAAACCGTTGTGTCTATGCATGTTTGGATTGTAACGATAGTTAACGACTTCTGGCCGGAAATCATCGACTAAAATGGAATTCTTTTCCAAGTAGAGATACGTGAATTGAATAGACAAAGCATGACATGGTAGATTAAGACCTAGTAAATCGCCTAAAAAGCCTGCTAGACCATCTGATCTATGATTGTAATGAACACATCATTCTTACGAACTCACAATGAATTATTTGCATGTTCCAAATCCAATTTCATCAATATATTAATCTACATGTGTGAACCTACTTCCCTAGATGCTTCTCATTATTGTTAATTCATCATTTGCTTTATTGTTTTCATTCTAGTTTGCTTTTATTTTGTTTTTATTTATGTTCTTTATTAGTTTACAATTCAAAACCTCAAAACCCAGATATTCTTAGATAAGATCAAATTGCGAGACATTTCACATTATATAGGAAACACCATCTCCCTGAGGATCGACCCCTACTTCCCTAATTACATTAATTTGTTATTAGCCTAGTCTGGGTAATTTATCTTTGTATTGGGCTTGCGACAGGCCCGATCAAATTTTGGCGCCGTTGCCGGGGAGCACGATTTAGTTTTCCTTTTTCTTGTGATTTTTATCGCAATTAGTTTTATCTAGTCTTTAGGAACCCAAATTCCTGTAGACCTCTCTTGATTTTTCATCCTAGATTTTCAATCTTATGCCCAGATCTTCTAGACTAGGGACCCCTATCTCTTTAGACCCCGATCTAGAAAGAACTCTGCGTAGGAGACGAAAGCTATTCAACGAAATTTCAAAAGCTTCTGATACTTTAAGTTTAGACCATATTCGTGAGAAATACTCGGATATTTTATCTAACCTTGAAGGAGAAGAAGATCCCTTCACATATCCATTCACAAAACCAATCAACCTTCAAACAACACTCCATCTTCATCTTCACAAAATAAAATGGTTCGACTTTCAGACCATTCCAAACCCACCGCAGAAACACTTCCAAGGGGTATTGCTACACCCCAAATCGAAGCCCAAAACTTTGAAATCAAACCTGCCTTCATCAACCTTATAGAAAGAAGCCAATTTAGTGGCAATGCCACAGAAGATCCCAACCTTCACATCCAAAACTTCTGTGACTATTACTCCACTATTAGACAGACTGGAGTCACCCAAGGGAAAATTAGAGAGATGCTCTTCTCATTTTGTTTGAGGGGTAAGGCAAAGTTGTGGATACATAGCCTTGATAAGGTTACATTAGGTATAACCGATTGGGAGAGTTTAGCTCTTGCCTTCTACCAAAAGTACTTTCCTCCCAAAAAGACCGCTTTGTTAAGAAGTCAAATCACTGGTTTCCAACAAGGGGATGATGAGAGCCTATATGAAGCTTGGGAGTGGTACAAGGATGTGCAAAGAGAATGTCCTCATCATGGGTTAGATTCATGGTTCCTTGCCATCACATTCTATAATGGGTGTTATATAGAGTCTCGTCGTATCCTGGATTCTGCTAACAATGGAAGATTTGATCAAATCAATGTTGAAATTGCTCAAACTACCATTGAATCTATGGCAATTCACGATTCTCTATATAGAAACTCCCGCTCCATACCATCGAAATCTAAGCAAGAGGACCCCACTTTGAAACTTTTACAAGATCAAGTAGCCCTTCTCACACAAAAGCTAGAACAAATTCAATCCTTTACATCTCAACAGAGTGACAATGGTGTAAGTAAAATTGAAGCCATGCTTCTGCAATTGGCTCAAAGGCAAGACACCATGATAGCTCAATTCCAAGAGAGCGATCAAGCTAAGGATGCCGCTATCAAATTGTTGGAAGCTAAAATTTCCCACTATGCCTCTTCTAATACCTACCAAGAGCAAGGGCAGCTGCCTTCACAATGTTACCAACTTCACGAAACTGTAAATGCCCTTTCCTCGAGAAGTGGTAAGCATAATGATGAGCCCGTGGTTGTTAATGTTGAAGCTAAGGTGCCCATGTCAAAAGGGAAAGAGCCCAAGATTCCTATTGAGATCAAGGTCCCATTTCCCGAAAGATTAGCAAAGCACAAGGAGGAGGCAAAGTATGGTAAGTTCCTTGACGTCGTCAAGAACTTAAAGGTAACAGTTCCTTTCATTGAATTGCTTTCCCAAGTTCCTTCTTATTCCAAGTTTATGAAGGAAGTCCTCAAAAAGAAGAGATCCTTCAATGAGATGAAGACCGTAGCCTTCACTGAAGAGTGTAGTGCACTCTTGCAGAATAAGTCTCCACCAAAACTTAAGGACCCTGGTAGTTACTCCATCCCTTGCACTATAGGCACATATACCATTGATAAGGCCCTTTGCGACCTAGGTGCTAGTGTAAGTGTCATACCCTTCTCTATGTTTTAAAAACTTAACATGGGTGCTTTGAAATGCACTAATATTACTTTGCAAATGGCGGACCGTTCTCTAAAACAACCTATGGGTGTTTTAGAAGATGTGCCCGTCAAAGTTGGTAAGTTTTTCATTCCCGTTGACTTTCTAGTACTTGACATGGCCAAGGACTCTCAAAACCCAATCATTTTGGGAAGACCCTTTTTGCATACCACTGGTGCAGTTTTCGATGTCAAGAATGGGAAGTTGACGTTAGAAATAGGAGATGACAAGGTGAGCTTTAGTAAAAACTCCACCGTTAGGAGTCCTGTGCTAGAAGACTCATGTTATGTGCTTAATGTTGATGACTCTTCTATTGTTTCTTCTATGCCTTAATCCTTACTGACGGATCCGTTGGAGGCACAGGTTAGTGTTGTTTCTCTTGCAGGTGATCATACTAAAAGCACTACTGCTAAAAGTGCTAGAAGGGGCTATTCCCGGAAAAGCTTGGCATGGATGGAGAATGTAAAGAACGTTATGATGATGAGCTTGGATGATAGTGAGCTTAAAGATAAAGGATGATTTCAGAAAAAAGAAATGGAGTCTAGCAAGACTTTTAAATTGCGCTTCTCGGGAGGCAACCCGTGTTCCTTTTCTTTTTGCATTTTTCTTTTTGCATTCACTTTTTCGTTGTTAGGATTTATTTTGCAGATGAAAGAGTTTTTGAAGAATCTATAAAGACCTTCCTTGTCAAGTCCAAAAGACTAGCTTGGGGGAGTCCGCGCTGACTAGTAAGCTTCATTCTTCTTTCATTTTTCCTTTTCCCCATTAGGCATCTCATTGTATATTTTGTCTTTGTGCTCACATTGAGGACAATGTGATGTTTAGCTTGGGGGAGGGATTGCATTTTCCCATTCTGCATTTTAGTTGATCATTTTTCAAATTTTGAATAAAAGAAAGAGAAGATTTTTGAGAGAATTTAAAAATTTTTGAACACAATTGAATGCTTTTCCTGCTTTGCTTGCTTGTTTAAAATGCTATCATGCTACATTTCCCAAACTTAGAGCTTTCAAAAGATAATGATTCAATATTCATTGAATTATGCATACATGGGGATGTCTTGTACACAGTAGGCATGGAATGAATCTATAGATGAGTACGCTTGATCTTGACATTTGGCAAGTTACATATATTGTAAGGTAGAACCTCCTTAGACTGGTACATCTATAACCAGTCTCATCTAGGTGTGCGTAGTTCTCCTTGTGATGTGTGTCATGTCAAAACGCATAAGTATGGTTCTCATTTCATTCCTATAAGCATTGCATTCATGATTCACTAAGATTTGAAGCCTTTTTCGCTTTGAATTGCACCTCAAAATTAGCCCTTCATACAAATGCTTCACAAAATAATAGCTACATATAAAAACTGCCTACCTTTTGAGCTAGTAGCTAGACTATGGTGTATGGGTGCTCTTTTGAGAAGATTTGTTCTTATCTGTCAAAGTGAATTTGGAGAACGAAAAATATTCAAGAAGTGATGTTCAAAAGAAAAGAAAAGAAAAGAAAGAAATAGAAAAAGAAAAAGAAAAAAATAAAAGAAAAGAAAAGAATAAAAGAAATAAAAGAAGAAGTTGTGAGTATCTCCTCAAAATGTCAAATCAATATTCAGAAGGAGTTTACCCTTGTGTTTCGTGTGTAATAATCGTTTTTCGTCTTCTGGGAAGTTGATCGAAAGTTTGGATTGAGTATTCATTTATCATTGGTCAGTTGCTAGCTCATTCTAACCTTCACATGACCATAACTATTTGTCCACCTTTCACCCATTTCCCAAAGCCTTCTTCTTATTTTTCGGCTTCTTTTCTATGTGCATTGTGATCTTTGACTTGTGTTTTGAATTGTTTACCATATTAGACTGCGGACACATTTTCATAAGTCGTAGATAGGTGAGTGTCTCAAACACATTTACACATAAAGAAATCACCTTTTACATACATTGAGTGTTCGAGTGTGCCGTGAGAGTCCATTTGTCAAAAGATCATGCAAGAGCCAAAAATCTACAGTGAAATTCTTTGTGCTACGCCGTTATGTAAATCTCAGCCATGTTATGTATCATTCTTGCCCACGTTGTTTTTGGGTTGTGATTCATTATGTTTCCGAAAGCTTTATGTTGAGATTTGTTTCTTGATGGTGTAGTAGCCAATGCTTGCAACCCTTGTCCTGGTATTGTTTGTTATGTTTGCTTGAGGACAAGCAAAGGTTTAGCTAGGGGGAGTTTGATAAGTGAATATTTGTATGGTTTCAACCCCCAATTTAGCTCGGTTTTGTATGTCATTTGTGCTTTGTTAAGCCACTTTATGAGCTAATATCGTCTTCTAGGCGAATTCCTATGTTCTAACATGTTTTGTAGGGAAAGTGACGTTTCTACGCTCTTTTTCTATATTCCCGAGCATTTGCCTAGAACCCGACGATTCGAAGAAGCAAGCTTGACCAAGTGAAAGGCATTTCAAGAAGGTTCACTAACTCGAAAGAGAGAAGAAGCAAAGACAGTTTCGTAGTTGTTGGAAGATCAATCATTTAGGCAGAAGAATTCATCGCCTTACATCAAACCCTTTCAACAAACCCGACTCAAGAGGTCAAGGGGGATGTTGGAAGTCAAGTCAAAGCAAAGGAAGATGAAACGTTAGTCAAAAGGACCTGGATGACCACATACCCGATCGGGGAAGTGTGTACCCGATCGGGTAAGTGTGCTGCTTCGAGAAAACGGCGTCTTCATCCTACTTTTGTCCTATGTGTTTAATGCCCGACCTCTTCTCCACGAAACCCTAATACTATAAATAGATGCTCTAGCCCTCATCTCATACACACCTTTCTACAATCCTCTTCTCTTCTCTTCTTACATTTCTCCTTAGATTAGGAGGAGGGGGAACTAGCCTCCCTTCTCTCATTTTCTTCTTCTTTAGTCTTTAGTTCTTTGTTTATTTATGTCCATTTCACATCAAAACTTTAGCTTAGATCAATAAGAATTTCATCCTTGTAATCTCCTCTGTGTGGTTCAAGTGTTGTAATTGGTGGATCGTTTATTATGTGCAAGGATTTTTTATTATTGTTATCATTATCGTCATTGATCGTCATATAGGTATTTCTGTTTTATCCCTTGTTTAATGTTCTTATTGTTTTCTATTTGATTGTTATTCTCTTTACATATTGTCTTAGATTCATTTTAGTACCGTTATAATCGTTGTTTCATTTCCTAGATTGTCAATTAGCGTCGTTATTATCGCCTTATAAAGAGTCTTAAAATTGTCAAAAATCAAATAAACATGTCAATCCTAGTTTTCATTGTTAATATCATTTTAGATTTAGACATTATCATGAGTGAGTAGTCACCTTTCTAGGGTGTAGGGTAGCCATGTTAGATTGATTAAAAGATGTTAATTGGATAAAAGAAATTGTGCCTTTAAAACGTTTTGTCTATGCATGTTTGGATCGTAACGATAGTTAACGACTTCTGGCCGGAAATCATCGACTAAAATGGAATTCTTTTCCAAGTAGAGATACGTGAATTGAATAGACAAAGCATGACATGGTAGATTAAGACCTAGTAAATCGCCTAAAAAGCCTGCTAGACCATCTGATCTATGATTGTAATGAACACATCATTCTTACGAACTCACAATGAATTATTTGCATGTTCCAAATCCAATTTCATCAATATATTAATCTACATGTGTGAACCTACTTCCCTAGATGCTTCTCATTATTGTTAATTCATCATTTGCTTTATTGTTTTCATTCTAGTTTGCTTTATTTTGTTTTTATTTATGTTCTTTATTAGTTTACAATTCAAAACCTCAAAACCCAGATATTCTTAGATAAGATCAAATTGCGAGACATTTCACATTATATAGGAAACACCATCTCCCTGAGGATCGACCCCTACTTCCCTAATTACATTAATTTGTTATTAGCCTAGTCTGGATAATTTATCTTTGTATTGGGCTTGCGACAGGCCCGATCACCACCCAACTCAGCTACAGTCGCCTCAAGAGCGGCGATCTCAGCATCCCTGGCCTCTAGCTTCCTCAACAGAAGAGTTGTCTCCTCCTAGGACTCCGCCAACTCCTGGTCCAGGTCTATCGATGAAGAAGTGCCGCATTTCAATCATTTCATTTCAAAATACATAAAGATACAATAAGATGGAAAGGGAATGAGAGGTTCACACCTGTCTATCCCGGCCACCTAAGAGCGCCTCGATGGCCGTAGCCCGCATCTGGTTGGGAACATTTCACAATGCCATGTGCTGAGACGGTGCACCTGTATTCAAACAAGGATCAAATCAAATGCATTCCTATGAAATGAAAATAATAAAGATAGCCAAAGTTAGAGGCTTACTCTCCAGCACCTAGGGGTAAGCTGGGGGCCTCATGCCTGTCAACTCGATCTCCTGCATCAATTCAATAAATCTTTAATTGACGATCGTTCGTCACTTTTCAAATCAATTAAAAAAACTCTTTAATTGACGCTCGTTTGTCACTTTTCAAATCAATTCAAATGACTCTTCAATTGACGCTCGTTCGTCAGTTTTCAAATCAATTCACAAAAATCTTTAATTAAAAACCGTTCGTTACTTATCAATCCAATTCAAAAAACCAACAAGAAACAAGCAGTGCTTGTTACCCACCTTTCGCACATACAATCCGTGTGGCCGTCTTTTATCATCAGGATGATGTTCGCCACAACCGACCATATTCCCCGGAATGATTCGATCCTGACAGAGTCTTCCGTTGACAGGCTTCAAAACTGTCACATGATGTTATCATCTAAGCAGGGACACCCCCTTTCGGACATACAATCCGTGGGCCCGTCTTTTATCATCAGGATGTTGCTCGCCATAACCGAGCAGATTCCTGGGAATGATTCGATCCTGACAGAGTCTTCCGTATATATATATAGTATAGCAGTATTTTGCAGATTTCTTTCAATATATAAGTTTCCTCGACAAGAGTTCGCTTAAGGACAGCGACATGCATATTCTCACATATGATATTTTCTCAACGAGAAGAAAGGTTTCACCGACTTCCTAAGTAGGTAGAGGAAGACTAGTACCCAATAAGGCGAACGTCCAGATGAGGCCGCTCTTGTGGAAAAGTTCGTGGAAAATCTAAAACCCATCTATGAAAACCATCTAAGATATCAAAATATAAAGTCTTTTAAAGACTTAACTGTGCTAGGGACCAGAAACGAAGAAGACATCCAAAATGGACTTTTATCTAAAACCGTATGTAGGTCGCGGGTATGAAGGCTCAACGAGTCGTTCTTACGGCTCCAGTAACAAAACCGATGAGGTCAACCTTGTTAAAGCACCCAAAACGAATAATCCTCAAAGGAAGTTCACCAACATCGGCGACACATACTCCAGTGCCTTAAAAATATTAACTCAACAAGGCAAGCTCCAGCCTATAGGACCTACATTTGATCCAGAAAAGAAGAGTAAATTCTGGGATGAGAATGCTTACTGTGAGTATCATAGGGGCAAAGGGCACGACACAGAGAAATGTTTCAAATTGAAACATGTCATCCAAGATATGATTGAAGACGGTCGTCTACCCCTACCTCCTAGTATGTGACACCCTCAAATTTGCGGAAAGAAAAAAAATAATTTAACTAAATAAAATATGAGAATACATAACGAAGGTGTCATAAATAAAAAGGTTCATTACAAAACGGAAATAATATTATACAAAAGAAATATATACAAAAGAAATATACAAGACGGGAGACATATCTCCCGTATAAATACGGAAATAAAAAGAGTGTATAATAATATACAAACTATGAACCGAATATAGGTCCAAGGTAAATACTTCGCTCGCTAGCTCGTCAATGTACCCAATGTATGCATTCACCACCTGTTCGACCGCATTAAATATAAACACGGAAGCCACAGTCAGTGGGGAGTAACTCCGAGTTCTCCCAGCCACGAAATGTCGAGTTTAATGAAACATGAATAACATAAAAGCAATGTATATGGAAAATACAAAACTTAAACATATATGATATGCTTTTCATGTTATGAAACAGATAACTAACAAATAACCTAGCATGTGAAAGCTATCATGTGAAGCCGATAATAAACTATAACTCGAGGTAGGGAAGCTGGTATGCTAGCTCAGAGGTTCCTCTCAGAAACATGGCCGTGATACACTCAAACCCCAATCAACACGTAATCATGTGAATCAGGTAACAATCGGTAATCCAAACTCTATCAATCCTAGCCGGCTTGCATCTCACCTTCTAGAACTCATAGAATCATACAACCATGAAAGACCAATACGTCTACAAACAGGCATAAGTTCCTAGGACAGTCAATAGAAGACTTCTGTAACTCGAGGCTATACCACAAGGTAGGAAAACATCCTAGTCCTAGACTGATCAGACCTAGCGACAACAGCTATTCCATTCCCCGTCCCATGACATAACCGTCTATGAGAAACTCTACTAGGCGACCCCCTAAGCCGAGATGGCTAGTACTTAAGCTGGCTCCCTTCCCAAAGCGGAACTCTTAGGATGCCATGCCCCGACTTGGAGATAAGCCCCCCAGGCCGTGACACAAAAGCTATCAAGCGGTAAACTCCGTATGCTCGTTAAAGATAGTATGGCCTATCAATGTCATGGTCCAAGATACTCATTAGAATTAGAATGGTCAAGACGCCATATACTC